>JAFELO010001205.1:54994-81336 GCA_017140195.1 Eumaeus atala | reverse complement strand
TGAAGATGTCATGTTGTTTTAGTATGAAGATGTCGTGTTGTTTTAGTATGAAGATGTCGAGTTGTTTTAGTATGAAGATGTCGAGTTGTTTTAGTATGAAGATGTCGTGTTGTTTTAGTATGAA
This sequence comes from Eumaeus atala, assembly GCA_017140195.1. NCBI lineage: Eukaryota > Metazoa > Arthropoda > Insecta > Lepidoptera > Lycaenidae > Eumaeus > Eumaeus atala. The sequence goes on along the minus strand of JAFELO010001205.1, from coordinate 81,212 downwards.
GATGTCGAGTTGTTTTAGTATGACGATTTCCTCAACGGAATTATGTAGACGCCAAATGTATATTTACATTATCAACATCAAAAGACAAGGATCCAGGCGTCTAGTTTCCTCCCCACAACTTCACAAATCTCAAGATTTACACAATCTGTTTGTGCAGTCCTAATATTAAAGGAGGAAGCTTAATTCGAAATGAATAAACAGGCGTCTCATTGAAACCGGATAAGCAGTACGACATTGAAACAGAAATTCGCAACATTATCATGAAAACAAATTATTGAAAGAATACACTATCATAATATTTAACTTATCCGAATGCGTCAGAAGGCGAGTAAAGTTTCCTAAGTGTATGTGTGTATGTATGTATATCATATGTTCCCTACTAACCTGATCTGCTTGTCGGATATCCAAGAGGTGACGTTAGATTCCCCTTGACCCAGTAAGAGATATCTGTATAGTAAGAGATACCTTCTGCGTGTATAACTTGAAATGCAAGAGGTTGATTATGTTTTGGGGCACATTCGCTAATGGTCCTGTGTAACCAATAGAAAGAAAGTATTGCTCAAGTAACATAGACTTATAAAAATACAAGATACACGCTTCCATCTTGTACTGTAATTCTAAAGTATCCGGGATTGTACAGAAACATTGTAAATACTTACACATATGTTCTTAAATTAGTTTTACATACTAGATTATATTTAAAAGAAGTGCATAGATTAAATATATGCAAAAGCCAACCACTTGATTAGAAGTTGTTTTTACAACATGCATAACTGACAATATACACGTATTTTTTGGACGAAAGTAAACTTCACCGAATTTAGTGCCATTAATTTTAGAAAATATGGGCACCGCGTGATACTGATAGAAACTCGCGTGGCCAAAGGTCAAAGACTTCAGGCACGTCAACTATACGGGCAAATAGCGACTACCTGGCCAAGCGAACCATATAGTAAAAATTTCAAAGACAACTAGGTAAAACATTAAAAACGACCTGTATCTAAAATCGCCTGTATATAAAATTGTGAGTATATAAGGCGATTTGTATATAAAGCAGCCTGTATATATCATTTAACACATTTCAACTAAATCTCTTCAGTACCTATTGGGTGAACCTAAAACATACATAGGAACTTTCGCATATAACTAAAGTAGTTTAAATTGTTCAAAAGCTAATGCGTTAATAGAGTAATTAAAAACTAAGCTATTTTTATAGGAAATGATGTTAAAATTAAAATGAATATCAACGAAGAAACGGGAAATAGTTCGTCTTCAATATTTATCTTACAGACGTAAAGATGGAGATAGCTGACTTTGGAAATGTCAATCGCAGATTATTGGAATCTAAATTCTATAGATATTGGTACGGCGATATGAAATACGCAGATATTTTTCTTCAGCTATTCTTTTGTTTGCCTTTATATCAAAGAAGCATTATTTATTATAAGCACATTCCAGGACCGTGAGTATTGTGAGAATAAAATTCTAACATTGAATGAGTTTTATAGATGATATAATTGATGTGGGTATAGCAAGCGTAGACGGACGCGAATAGAAGTAATCGCTAGTAGTTTGTTAGTACAAAGTGACTCCCGACGCCCGGTGTTCGAGAGTGAGAGAATCCATGGGAGTTCTTGTATAGTATAGGAGGACAAACGACTACCGACGTCCATGAACATTAGCATAATTATACCGACGCGTTGCCCTCTGCCGCACCTCTGCCCCAATCGGTCATCCAAGTCAATGTACGGACGTGTCAAGTGAGCGAGAGATACTTGCCCGGTCGTGCCATCCGAATTCCATTGCGTTGGAGGATGTAGCGTCATGCACCATGCATGGCACTACTTCCTCATATGCAGCATGACACTACCTCTCAAAAGTCAATCTAGTTCCCGCTAGTTTTTAGATGTGTATGAAAACTCGCCGTATAATATGCACATAATAATAAATATTTGTATGTAAATACGCTAAAAGGGCTTAAAGTAAGAAGTGTGTGTCATTAGGCCGTGCCTCGTGAATAGCTACAGAAGTCAAATTTTCGCAGATGATGTAGTTCTGCTTCGGCTATAAAAAAAAATACCAAAAACAAATTGAAATTAATATTTAAGTTTGCCATAACAACAAATGTGATTTTACTCGTTTTTATTCGCTAAAGCGGCAGGCTTGTTCTATTTTTCTGTTACAAAGTTATATTTTATTTGTGGACTTGAACACATCATAGGTGCTGTGGAAGCGAGGAGAAGCCCAAAACAGTTTCATTAGATTGTTACGAGTGCTCGTCTGGCGACGAGACGTGGTTTGTCGTTGAGAAGGAACGACCCTCCCCCCCTCTCCCCCAGGTAGGAGTGATGCAGCCCGATACGAAAGTGTTTGTTACAGCAAATTTAACTTTTTTATAATATATGGAGGAAAAACGAGAAATCGGAACCATCTCCCCCCACGGGCCACCGGCCACTCACAAACTGTACGAAACGCGGCACCGTATGTATCACTTTACGGCTGTATGAGGTGACCATTTCTACGAGTATTATCATCATGGTCAGAGAGACCGAGAGGTCCCTACTCGCCCGACTCTGAGAACAATTATTGTTGATGCCAGATAATTTCATGAAAACACTGGTGGCCCATTGGGGGGAGGTGATAGGGGGGTAACACACCTACGTATAATTCATATAAATGTACATGGGCGTGGGTAGTTATCCCAATACTGCGATTGCTCGTTTGTCCCCTATGACATTAAAAAAACCTGATTCGGGCCGGCACGACCGGGAAGCAATAACATATCACAAATTAAATCCACCGTAAATTGTAAATACAAACGAACTGCGACAAAACACGCGCGAGCACTGTTGTGTTATATTTTCGTTGTACAAATTATATTTAAATTAAAAAAGCGTTTAGGACAGGTTACACAATTTATCTCTTTACCAGCCCCCCGGCGGTATGCGTCGACCCTAAATACATCAGAACATAACCACAAGAATTTCAACTATTAATCCTTAAAGCGGTACAACGAATATTTTGATTAATAACATACCGGGTCAATAAATCATAATCAATTTAGATTTATGTCTAAGTCAATTAGAAAATATTTTATGTATTTGATTAATTATAATAAAATTTCTCTTCGTATCTGAAGGGCAGAGCTTTGGAGCTACACTTGTATGCTTTTGGCAGGTCATCGTCTTCAAAAGCTTTGCCTGTAGTCTGGTGAGATCTGGAGAGATAGTCGGCTCTAATGAATGGCCCACGTCAGACATGAAAAGCTCCTATTACTCGTTTATGTTTTAATGTAGTAGTATTTTAATGAGGATCAATTTGGCCAACGAAATGGGCCAGCACGGCCTGTGAGGTCTCCATCACATGAAACCCCCGCAAAGTGACAACCACGCTGTCGCGTTTCACGCCGCTTGTGAGTGGCCCATTTAAGGGAAGGATGAAAGATAGAAGAGCAAAGCGTCTGTAAATGTCTGAATAATGTGGGCGTCTATTGTTGTCAAATAGGATCCCTAATGTCTAGCCCATCAGGAAACCGGCGTTAAGGTGTGTTCGTGTGCGTGTGTCCATGCGTCACGCAAGCACGTCATGCGTGTGTGCGTGTGTGAACTGCAGAAAGATCCGTATGCTAGGCAACACGAGCAGGTATATTACCTACGCATTTATCACAAAGTTTTTGTTGTACATAACATGATATGGTGTGAAGCTCTGGATAAATATGAAAACTCAGTCAAGGCCAGATGCGAAGCTAGCAACTTTTTTTTTAACGCGTAAATATATTTGACTCAGCGCCTAAGGGCGAAACCCTGATACTGTTTATTTCTTTCACAAATCGAAATTACCTCCTGGAAATAAGATTGCCGGCATAACAGGTAATTTATTCTGTGAAACAAATTTCGGAACAAGGTTTTCGTGATGCTTTAAATCTGTAGTATTTATTATCATTAACTTTTCAACTGGACTCTTGTCTATTTAGCTCCTGTCGATTGGTTCTTCTCTCCGCCTGGCTCCGTCAGTCAGAATATTCAAGTTTTATTTCGCTGGTCTATTTAACTGGGTCCCGTCTCTTAAGTCTGTGCCTTTCAGTTAATTTATATATTATTCACAGTTAGGCGGGTAGTTAGTAAAGAATTATTACAAAGAAGATACATTTGTGATAAAAATTTCTTTAGAGAAATTAGATATTTGATTTCGCAGTTGTAGCGGACTGACAAGACTGGAGAGGTGTCTAGCATAATACCTGCGTGGCGTGAATGCGATAGAACTTGCTAAGTCCGCCCATGAACAGAATCACATGAACAGAATATAGCATGACACGTATCCGCAGTAAAATTCTAATAGGGCCAACTAACCGATAGCAGCGTTTAGTCGGTAGCAGCTATCGCTTCACAACCTGAGCCCGACACACATTTCAGATCCCCTTGGGTAGGCTGCACGGCGCGTTTTCCTGCTAGAACCAATATTATGTACGCTGCCTCGAACCGGTTGAGGCGCTGAAACCTTACATATAATAACACAGTTATAACATATGTCTGACAGTTGGTAACGTGGCCGTTAATCTATCTATATGTATTATATTCATTTTCATAGTAAAAATCTTAAATATATAAAGATATTAAACGTGTTTCCTTTGTCTAGTAGCTGCGGCAAGTCCTCACGGCACTTAGCACAGGACTAGGCTAACGTCCCCACCATGGTTCAAGCCTTGTCGTGGGGCTGGGGCCCCATAGCTGGGGTTATCCGAGTCACCTCGGGCGTAGCCACTTGAACCGAGGAGTTGGCGGCTCTTAGTACCCCTCCTATAAGAAGAGGGGACTAAAGAGCAGGAGATAACCTCCCACCTCAGGTGGCGTCGGTTCACCTCCACAGATGAGGTTGTCCCGCACCACATTACAACCCCACCGACTATGTGACAGTGCAATGGGGTTCCCATCCTCGCCCCTTGCCCCGTGCGCAAAAGCACCGCCACTTTTTGCTCTTTTGTCCCCTCTTCTTATAAGAGGGGTACAAGGAGAGGCACCTCCTCCTGCTCCTTAGCACCAAAACTATATATAATGTGCCGTCAGCCCCACACACCACTAGACCCCACCCAAGGCCAATAAAGGCGCGTAAATGAGTTTAACCGCGTCAACAAAAATTTGTGTGTGTGTGCCTGTAAACATAAATTAAAGGAAGTGTAGACACTTCCTTTAATTTATGTTTGTTTTTGATAATTTATATGTAAACTTATTTAAATCTAGGGAGCCACATGTCATATTGAATAAATGACATAGAATACAAAATATCAATGTTATGTTGATGAAATAAGAAATGAATTGTACTTGAATATTAAATAAATAGGGACTGGTAAAGCAATAGCTTTGGCAAGGCAATGTTGTTTCCCTTTTCAGGTGAGTTGTTAGTAAATATTATTTTTGTTTAAAGAATGTTCTGTAAAACATATTGTATAAATAAAACTACTCTTTTCAGAGCAACGCAATTTTGGTTGTAGTTTTACTATTCCTCATGTAATATTATAGAACAAAATTTAAGCGGCGAGTTTGAAGGGATGATGGAAAGACTAAAATTCGAATTGCCAGTGAAGATATGAAAACAAATATTATATGTGTAACAATCATGGATTTAGATAGCCGAAGCTTTGCGCTTCCAGATACGTTACAATCTGTAAGATTGCATGATAAATTAGCACAGACCTTTTGTGAGACATATGCGGATTGGGCTTGGTCACCCATCAGGCATACAATGTTATCTGGATACAGAGAGTGCTCATTACTAGAGCATGCGTTAGAGAAAGAGAGACTACTGTTAGGAAGAGAGACTACTGTCAGGAAGAGAGACTACTGTTAGGAAGAGAGACTACTGTTAGGAAGAGAGACTACTGTTAGAAAGAGAGCTACTGTTAGGAAGAGAGACTCTTGTTAGGAAGAGAGACTACTGTTAGCAAGAGAGACTACTGTTAGAAAGAGAGACTACTGTTAGGAAGAGAGACTACTGTTAGGAAGAGAGACTACTGTTAGGAAGAGAGACTACTGTTAGGAAGAGAGACTACTGTTAGGAAGAGAGACTATTGTTAGAAAGAGAGACTACTGTTAGGAAGAGAGACTACTGTTAGGAAGAGAGACTATTTTTAGAAAGAGAGACTACTCTTAGAAATAAATAAATATATGCATACAATTAGTCTGATTGATCTAATTGCCACCGGGTTATCGAATTTTATTGCAGATCAGATTGATAGGAACAGTTTAAAGGAAACTAAAGACTTATTTAATAATGTCAGAATTTTAGAGCACTCGGCAAACGAAGAAACATGTACAACGATAGGACCATACTAAAGTGAAGATTTGTGAGAAATCTAATAAGGGTATATGTTAGCACCCTAAATCATTCGGATTCAGGGAAGTTGATCAAATTAGAAATGAATTGTTATTTGAATATTAAATAAATAGGGACTGGTGGAGCAATAGCTTTCAATGTTATTTCTCTTTTCAGGTCAGTTATTAGTAAATATTATTATTGTTTAAAGAATGTTTTGTAAAACATATTGTATAAATAAAACTTTTCTTTTTGGAGCAATGCAATTTTGGTTGTAGTTTTACTATTCCTCGTATAATATTATATATCATCGTCATGATCATTATCAGCCCCTATCGGTCCACTGCTGGACATTGGCCTCTCTCAATGAACGCCAAGACGACCGATCTCCTGCTGCTCGCAGCCATCCCGTACCGGCTGCTGCACGGAGATCGTCTTATATTTATGTCTATACATGTACACACATACACATATGAAAAGCAAAATTCACTGCAGTGTAACATAAAATTTAAAAAGAGACCACTCAGTTGAATGACTACCGTGGTAACCTGCAGTCCTGATATTATGTGGCTCCGGTAGGTAACGTTTGACTTCACTATAGTAATAAAATGTAACGCTTGTTCAGTACGTTTTACGCTTCTACACATGAACCGCAAGTGTGCCAAGTTTCATTCTTCTCCATCCTCGCGATTTTCGTAACAAGGTGTCCAGAATTATTGCAGATAAATATTTACTCATATGTTACTTTATCCGACTCAAAATATACAGCTGTTACCCGGGACTTCCATTGCGTGGACTACAGACAAAACTACGTGCAAGAGATATCATTAATATGACCTATACGTTAATCTGATGGGTAAGCCATACTACTGTAAAGTTTCACCAAAATCTAGTCACTAGTTCTCACTTGAGAGGGTTAACAACCTCTGTCCAAGGTAGTACTTTGCGTAATTAAGTCACAATCATTCACACATCTATCCAAACTTTCGTATTTATAATAAGAGTAAGCACGTGACGTTACTTAGTTTGCTTTTTATACCAGTCCCAAACGAGTTTCGTAAAGATACATTTCAAATTAAAAGACAGAGCGAACATAGATTAAATAACGTTTTGTTCGCCACCGCACCGCTAGTTAGGACTAACTGTTCACAAACTATTCCAGTTAAACTGTATTACGGGAGTAAGTCTACGTTCTATTAAAATCAAATGCAAACTGGCACCGAACTAGGGCGAGCGATCTTGTATCACTTCTGCTAGTCTTATTGCAATGCCGAGCTGAGCTGCAATTCATTACACCTCATCAACCTCTTAAAATGTCATCAGGCAGGGAGAGACGAGCTGCGTCAGCCGGCAGCCCCCACAAATAAACAAGTTGACCGCTACTACTCTGACAAGAGTGGTGACCCTATGACTGGCCCATTGGGCTCAAAACGGATTGAAATTGGGCCGACACGACCTTTTCCCTCGTACCTGGTATTATGCTGTGGAAGCGAAGAGAAGTCCAATACAGTTTCATCGGATTGCAATGAGCGCTCGTCCGGCGGCTAGGTTTAGTTTGGGGTAGAAAGAGAGAATTCCGTAGATGGGAGTGATGCATCCCGATATAGAAATGTTTGTAACAGCTAATTTAACTATTATTATCATTGCCTGGTTGACCTTGGAACCGTCCTAAAGCGACGTGTTTTGTACCGGTTCTGAGTAGCCAATTGCCCTTCAGAGGGTAGGAGGAAATGAGGCCAACGCATCCGCATGCATATAATCCGGACATCTATCGGCATCGCTAGTCGTAAAAAGATCGTCCAATTACCTACTAAAATGAAATATAAAAATAGTTTTATTCATAATAGAATAATAAACATTACTTTTTGAACGTCACCAATTAATCACCTGCTCACCCCTAGCCCAACTCATTTGTGGTGCACAAAAGTCATTTGCTCTCCACCTGCTTTCAGTAGTTGGAGTAGCCTCTACCAATGAACTCCGAGACGGATCAGTCGTCACCTAATCGATGCACACTCAAACATGGCCTCCACACTCGGCCCACTGACACTCATTGTTTTTGCTGATATGACCGCTAATTAGGCGCTATATTTAAACGACTGCGTCAGAAGCAGTCTGCTTCTAACGCACACAGATGACAATAGCACCTAAATTAAGCTTAAGAAAAATGTGTTTGAGTATATTTCTACATTTCCCGCTTTATCTCCCTGCTTCTATATTTTTTCTTGCTTACATTTAAGTGTCGTTACAATTGTCTTTACAGAGTGAGTGACGATAGGTAAACTCAAAAACAATGTATTATCCATCCCGGCGTGCCCCGGGATAACAGGGACTGAACAAATTTTACATTTAAACCAAAGTTCGAGGTAATTATATCAATGAATATAATATATCATTACATATTTTTTATGTATTTTTTCGGCGTATTGTAACGCATTTCTACCTCCCAGATGTAGATGGCGCTGGAGGAATATGTTATAACTTCATTATAACATATTCCTCTAATGTTTATTTTTGATCCGGAAGATGCCATGTCGTTTCATTAGTCTGATTTTATGTACTTAAATGCATAAAACATAAAAAGAATATTATGTTTAATATGTAAGACATAATGATTAAATAAAAAGTATTGATGTCTTAAATTTACGCGAATGTAATATGTTAAGTTTACGCAAATGAATTATAATAAAACTACTTTTACGGATTTTATCGCGGTTTATTCAATTATTTATGTAGCCCGACGTTTCAGAAACTTTACAGCAACCATGGTCACGGGCGGACTTAGACGACAGATGTCCTGATGTACCAAACTTTTAAAAGTACCCGAAGAATTATAAATTTAGTCGTTCCGATTAGCGCACGCTGTACTTATTACCCCAAGAGAGCAAGATGTCATAAAATACTCGCAGCAACATGGATTTCATATGAAATCAACATGTTACATATCCAATACTTAATAGATATCCGATATATCGATAATTATAACAAATTTCCGATATTTTCAAACACTGATGAAAAAAATGTCTCACTAACAAATTGTAATTAAAATTTACTATTTATCTGTATATTACTTATTATTAGATTATTACAGAGATAAAACTACACTAAGTTGAATTAAAATATTTTTTTATTACATTAAGTTAGTACATAAAGTGGACAATGGCTCATCTCTGTATGTTGAGGCCAGACTCCATAAGTCACAGTAGCGCTTACATGTGTCATACTGTTCTATGCTGATGGAAGTACAACTTCATCGGTTATCTTAAAACACGTCGGTCGACATTCCAGGTAAGATTGTGGTCGATAGAGGGACAGAGCACCCTCCTTTCCTGCAGGTGGGAAGGATTCGTCTCGATAGTTGTATAAGATTAGCTAAAGTAACTACTTTCATCTTGGCTGAGGGGACTGTTTCCCCTCCCCGCCTCTAACGAGGGGGTCGACTCACTTGTTGTTTTGTTGTGTTGCATTAACGTGGGGGCTGGTCTATATTTACATCCAGCTCGTCACACTAACTTGACAGCGTAACAGCGGTTTCTGAAGAACTGGAGGAAAACGCATTTGCACACGGGTAGGATAAAACGCGCCGGTAATCACCGAATTATTCTAATTACTCATTTATCCCCTTATGCTATATAAAGCTCCAAGTAACTTACGATCACGGGCTCGTTAAACCTGGCATTCACGACTCTAACAAGTAATAATAAATCCAACGAAATTTATTTCAATAAAACGAATTCGCTGCGAAATTATTTCTTCGCCGGGCAAAAATTGTGTAGACGGCAGGAAATAATAACGATAATTATACAGGGATCACGGCAAGAGAGCAGCAACAGGGAGCTTATCCGGGTACTGGGACTTTATTGTGTCCTTGAATAGTCGTCAGACGCGCAGACCAGTACTAGTTACGTGATGTCATTTACACTTTGTGTGGAGGTGACGAGCCATGCTTTATTAAAATACTAGCCGTCTGCTCCTACTTCGCATGGATGTTTTACAAGATGTGGCAAAAACTCATTGATTTGCGAAAGTAGAAGTTTTATGAGTTTTAATTTCGGCTTCAAACATTACATGAATGAAGTCACAATGATAACAATTTCAAGTTATGCCAGGACGCCTGTCGGGATTGCTGGTTTCTACATTTCTACACTAATTTAGATATTTTTCTCACAGTTACGTTACATAATCAAGACATTTTCGATTTATATAGCCTGTGTTCATCACCGGTAATGTAGAAGAATTCTTTCAAATCGTTCTATTCAATGAAAACACACAAATATCCGGAAGGAAAAAGAAATCCTCTGTATAATATTAGTATACAGTGCCACTCAAGCTACTCGCGCATCGCTTGATCTTGATAACGCGAGCAACACCTGGCATCAATGGTCTTTGTGTTGTTTGTGAACACGCTTTTACTTGAGTGAATTGGAAAGCCATTTATGGTTTGTGTTTTTACGCGACAGTGCCAGGAAGAGGATGTTTGTACGGCGTACGTATTATTTATCTGTGTGTGCGAGTGTGTGTGTAAGCTTATAATTTCCCTGATACATAAATGGTCGGAAGTGAGATAGAGAGATGTAAGATTCGTCCTCGATAACGCAGCAGACGCTAGGCACACTCAGATTAAAAAAGCACAACAACATCAACAGAGTGTCGTTTTTACGATTCCGTACCCAAGGGGTACAAAACGGAACTCAAAGTTAGCTGCCGTCTGTCCGTCTGCGACCAGGCTGTATCTCTTGTACCGTGACAGCTAGAGTCGAAATGTTCACATATATGTGTGTCTGTTGCCTCTATAACAACAAGTACGCACGAGTTCAGGTACGCGGTTTATTAAATAAATTTATTGGGCCGTTGGGGGGGAGGTGAATTGGAGGGCAACGCATAGGCATAGTAATTGTGCCGGTGTTCCCGTTTGTATAGGGATACAACACATAAAAGAATACTATCATAAGCTCTACACCACCCGCACGACATTTGAATGAGCCTTCTAAGGAGGCATCTCTCATAACAATTCCACACGTTCTTTATGTAGGTCTTATATAATTATCTTATAAAACACTATCCTCCCGTCCCGGCTTCGCACGGATATTTCACGGAATGTGACAAAAATTTATTGATATAGAAAAATATAAGAATTATGAATTACAATGACAACAAATTAAATTTATGATATATAACTTCTGTTAGGGCAGCTAGTTGCTAATAATTTCTGCAGCTAAATAAAGAATTACTTTCATTATTTTTTTTCACATTTTGGTTACATTATCGAAGTTTTACAATGGTTTTTTATCGTTTTAGAAAATGTTATATACGTTATGTTTATCAATGATAATGTGGTAAAAGTGCTTTTCAAATAGGTCCGGAAGTTCCGGAGTCTATTCTATGCAAACAAACGTACAATCAAATGTTTCATCTTTATAATGTTCGTATCACTCATAAAATTCATATACATACTCGTAGCTAACGGATGTTACAGCCTACGACCAGCTGCTACATACTCGTAGCTAACGGATGTTACAGCCTACGACCAGCTGCGGGCGCCGTCCGGCTGATGATGACCATGATGATATCCTGATTCACGAGCGAAGCGGATCGTATATTAAAATAAATCACTAATTCACCAACTTTGTCACCAAAGTTAGCGATTCAGCGGCGATCGTGAAATTTCGTTTTGATTTGCTTAATTTGAATTGGCAAAAGCGGTCATTATGCAATTTGCTGCACGCGACGCCAAAGAAACTCGCCTAAACGCTGTCCCACATGAGATTTTTGCGCATGGAATCTAATAAAATAAGTTTTACGGGAATTGGTGCTCATTTTCTTTTATAGAAGAAGCTATTACACAGCTGTTATTATCTACAGCTAGGGAGCACGTGGAACTGTTCAGGCTGTCGAGACAAGAGGCTAAAACATGATTTTATCGATTTCATTACAACACAACGAACAATATACGAATTCTAGTTAAAGTTTTGATATCCCTTATATTATATTTCATTTGACTGTCATCTTAGTCAGACGACCACACAGGCGCTCTATAGTTTCTATAATCGAGCATAATATATCCTGCATTAGGCATGAGCGCTAACCGCTCATTTTCTGACTGACGTTAATACTGATTCTACACAGAAAAAAGGCGCACGATAGCTCCATAAAGAGCGGACATTAGGTATTTTTTACTGCATAGGCAGCAATCGCTTTTACAATCGTTAACCCAGTTAAGAGAGTTAAGACTCGTAGTTTATGTGACCACCCGAAAAAGCGCGACTAAACGCCAGTTGGGACAGCGTCCAACTCGCGCAGCTAGCTATATTTAATGTCGATTTGAAAATCATTTTCCAATTACATTTTCAAATCGTTTAACGCTTCGTGACTATAATAAATGACACATGATGTTAATCGTAATAATATTTTGAGTAAATATTTTGACGCAAGACCGGTGTGTAAGAATCGTGATATGCAGCACACGGTTCGCTCAATCTACCCTTTGGGGAACCGGCGAGAGTGTTGTTGATCAAATATTTGAGTTGTGATTTGAAATCTTGTTCATACGTCATAGCGTCAGGAGGGAAGGTGATGTTCGGGTGGGGCACGAGTGGCGGACCGGACGTGCTGGCGGTCGATGTGAGACAGTTGGCTACTAGTGGACTGGTAATGGCTGATGAAAGTGAGGGCGACATTCTGTTTCAAAAAAATGGCGCTACCGAAACTACTGAAAACATCAGGTAGCTAAGGACACCATAAATTATGAAAATATTACAATTTAGTGAAACCAAAATATTTCACCTTTTTAATTTTATTTAACCCTTTTAATTGCATTTCACCTTCTGCTGAGTAAACATTTCTCGACGGAAATTTTATTAATAATTCACAGTAAATTATTGTTTTTTCTTCACTAATATTATAAAGCGATAGGGAAAATTAATTAAATGTCAACCAACGGCGTAACAAAGTGCAAATGATGAATTAATATTCACCACCTTGTGTCGCTGAGCTGATGATGGAACTCCTTAACGGTTAGGAATTATGAAGTATGAGTCAAATATAAACAGATTTTTGATTTTATTCTATTCTATGCACCCATAGACATCCGCATTATTGTCATGAAGATGCATCGCCTGCCTTTCCTCTTTCCTTTCAGTGAGCCACCGGCTACAAACATCCGCAGGAAGTCAATTTACGGTGTCACGGGAGCGAGAGCTACCATCCCAGTGATATTATGCAGCATGGCTCTGGCAAATATCACATTACAAGAGTACAAGCCAACTGCGCAGAATATTATAACACGTGCACGTGCGCGGGCATAAGCCCTCTCTATTCCCACATTCAGCTACTCCGATGGGACGGCAGTCCGACACGGCCGGAGAGAAACCAGACGCCGGAGCGACGGCCCTACGTGCTCTACAAGGCACGGGGGTGCAGCGCGTCCTACTCCTCGACTTCGGACTGTTGTTACAAATTTAAAAACTTGAATAATACTTTGGTCCGAGCTCATTGAAAGCACAACAACCAGAGTCCAGAGACAAATGAACTTCGTCTGACAGAAAATATATGACACACGAACACACACACACACACACACACACACACACACACACACACATCTTTACGCTAGGTCCCTAATGTATATACCTCTAAACCTCTTAATTTATATAACAACAATAATAATAATAATAATATTTGTGGACTCATCGCACCACCTAGCCTCATCAGCCTAGCCCTGTGCTAAGTACCGCAAGGATTTGTGAAACAGCTACTATACAACTAAAATATATTTAATATGTTTCATAAGTTTAAGAAATTTTATATATTTAAGATTTAACATAAATACATATATAAACATCCATGACCTAGGCGGAATTCAAATCCGCCCTTTACTACTATATACATTTGATAGGGAGACAGTAGTAGAGAAATTTGAAGAAGAAAAAAAAGTATGTCCGTATACACTAATCTCCGGAACTAATGGATGAATTGAATGAAAGTAGTAAGGAGGATGTAGGGGGGCTAAGCGAATAGATCCAGAGATAAGTGCGTTCAAGCAAACAATAGCCCTTCAGCCTTCATATAATAGCTTAGAAGAGCTCATAGTTAATTTGTTATTACAGAGTGCTAAAGTTTATGAGTTCGTGAAATTGTAAAATCTTTGTAGGAAGAATCCCAGCGTCTACTGAGCCGTATAGGAAAATTCAATAAGTACGATGCTTTCTTATTTCTAAATGAAATCGACAAATGTAATAATTTAAAAGGCAAGGCAAAAGAAATTATTTTCTGAACGATAGGTCGCACACATAGGGCGGGCTTAATATAATAAAAATATTATAATTTAAAAATATTCAACGCTAAAAAATAATATTGTTATATAATTTATGATTAGTGTATTTTTTCCTGTGCATTTGACGATGACAAAAATAGATCTATTATTGTTATTAAAGCATAAATTAAATTTTCTATTAAATTGAAAGAAAGTTCTGCTGAAACCGAGGAGTGATGTTTGTAGTTACAAAATACAACGTAGGCACGTTAGTTTTCATTATATTCCTATAAACAGCAAACATGAAAAATAAACGATGTAAATTTACGCAATTTTTTATTATAAAAAAGTTTAGCATGGCAAACTGTAAAAAAACTGAGAGATTTTCAATTCATCGAACAAAAAGAAAAACACAAAAATACCTTGCCACTGTAACCTGTTCCACGTATGATACCGACACTTGAAAACAAACTGAGTGCGGAGTGGAACTCGAATCACTGGAACTGTCAGTCACACTTGCCAGTCGCGGGCGGGAGGGAACACAGACATTCGTAAAAATATCGACATTCCGACAACAATTGATACATGTAGAAATGTTAATATTTATCTACAGTTTTAAAACATATAGAATAAAGCTGTGTATGCGAGCTTTGACACGAGGCTGGAGTTCATCCTTATTTTTTTTTCTTTCTATTATTCATATTTGTAAATATAAATATAGTAAGTGTTTCTTTTTAAAATAATTGTGCGAGAGGAGGAATTTGAAATATGATTACAGTGGAGGATTATATAGAGAGATGTAGAAAGCAAGAATATTTTACATGCATTAGAAGTGCATTAAGTTGTTAAATATAAAACTATGCACCCACAATGACAAGCACACTTTTCTTAAACTCACGTAAGCGGTAAGACACACATGAATATGTGATGTGAGCGTTCGGAAACGACGCGACCGGAACTTAAGCGGGAATAACGTAGATGCAATAGAGTAGGTAGCTCTGTCTGTTTAATTGCTTTTTTATTTGTATAATTAATATAACAGCTAATGACGCGTGGAGTAAGATGGTGAAAGCGTGACAAGGGTGTGATCGGGCGAGGCGAACGGAAGCATCACGTTTTGTATATAAATTACTTTACAGTTTGCTATTGCTAAGGGCAGGCAAGAGGTGTGCGACCACGCATTTTGTTTTTCTCTTTCACTCATAGCTGGGTTTATTTCCTATACATAAACTCGTAAAGTATACTCGTTTTTTATTGTAATCGGATTTTAATATCTGTGTGTTCATTAGTATAATTATTGAATTATGAATGTAATACCCATTGACGGTGGTGTGAGATCGAAAGTGAACTCTGTAGTAAAGGGTATGCAAGAGACGCCTGAGGCGAGCCTGATAGTTGTTTCACACGATTTCTTTCGTCGTATATTTTAATAATTCTATTCCTATCTACGCCGAAAGTTTACACTTCCAAATTTGTTACAGCAAGAGAAAACTCACTTTTTTTCCCTATAAAAGGCCGATAGTATGAACTTTCACCGCTAGGCGAAAATATTACGAGTATATGCTACTCGGGAGTAAAGTGCTACATCTCCTGCCGCCTTTGAGAACGCAAGAACACGTACACAAATGTCGCGCTTTCCTCCATTGATATTAAAACACGCACGCACGTATGCACATACCTCCCTAATGGGTGGATAGAGTGAACGGAGAGCCACAAATTACGATCCTGTCAAACCTGCCTTGCCTTTACCACATTTATTACTCTTCATATAAACACCCCGGTTGCGAAGACTTTTGACACCACCTTACGCAGTTCATTCTTATCCGATAAATCAGATTTTCAAATTCAGACACAATGGTCATTCAATGTTTCGAATTACATGATAGAGTTACATTTTTAGCAAACCACACGAAATGCGACAATGTATCCGATCCACGTCGGTAGAGACGAGCAGGCAACAGTTAACGAGGTGCCGCTATTATGCCGATCCGAGTTGTATGTAATGTAGCAACAGCAAATATGTGCTGATAAAGTGATGTAGACGTCGATATCCTGAATATAAAATGACAACCCGTCACTGCAAACTGTTCTGTCGCCAAATCACTCTCACTAACTGATGTGTTGTGAGTTTGTCTTCGCTACATTCATCAATTATTTATAACGATCGTATAATAAGATAACATCGTATAAACTACGAGAAATACCTTAAGAGGAATTACTTGTGTCCGGGAGAAACATTGCATTTTAATAGCATTTGGGGACAAACGAGTTATCGGAGCCGTAATTAGCAACGCACATGTATAAGGATGCGTTATCTGACTGACTGAAGACTGCAAATCGTGATGGTCGGGCATGTTCGAGGTGTCCCTAGAAGTGTGCCCTGGGTAGACTGTACAGCGACATGACCTGACAGCAGTGCTGTGAGAGGACGAGGACGGGACTACGCCACACTTACCGCGCCTCTCCAGCAGGTCCAGCCTGGGGCTAGTGTAGGCTGTCGCATCAGCCCGAGGGGATGACTAGTCCTTAAGTGTGGCTGATAGTCACCGAATGTCCTGTTGGTGACTGACCCGGGCCACCTCAAGGTTGCCAATGGAACCCGCGGGGTTTTTGTGGGTATTCGGCATAGCCTTGAGCCCCACATACCCAATGCATCTCGATGGCTGTGCGCAAAAAAATGGCCAGTGAAAAACGAGGAGTAAAAATTGGCCATACTACAACTCCGTGCTTCGGAGAGCACCGTTGGTTATGCGTCTGATTAATCCCCGGTCGTGTTGATATCGGTCGATCGATCGAAATAAGATCTCAATCATAAAGTTAACCTTCTTTTGGAAAATATTATATCAGAATGTGGTAATATCGTCTCTAAGAAACGTAACCAATTTGTGTATTACATGAGTTTACTGGCCACTAGCTATTACTCATGACTTCGTCCACGTGGACTTCAGACAAATCAACGTGCAAAATTTGATATTTCTACAATTCCATTTCTTTAGTAAGTTTTATATGAGCAGCCCAAGTAGCTATGCAGTACGTCAGTGTAGATTGTGCTAAGGCAAGAAAAACCTTTTTTTATTAACATTAACGCAAGGTCTTGAAAACATAAATCAGCTCCTCCTAAGACGAACTCTCATCTATAATCACTCCCAGGTATGTAACATTGTGTGTTTTCCTAAGAGTTACACAATTGCAGATCGTGTTATATTATTGGTGGGATCACAGGAATGGATCTGGATAGACACATCTTCTTGAGTTGGCATATTTTTGTTAGATATTGTAGCAATTGTGTTTTGAAACTTAAATATTTTATAAAAAAATATATCTGTCATCTTCGACTGTTAGGCTTAATGTTCTCCGTGTTGAAGAGATGTCACTCTTTTTCCCTTTGACGATGGCGAGGATAGATATATTTGAAATGGCTGACGCTATCTACTTTCGCCAAATCATAATCAATTACTTGTTGTGTTCTTCTCTCTTGAGTGTGCATTTTGATAGTAGTAATAACATCATCTGCATAGATATTAATTTGATAGACCGTATCAATAATGTTTTAGTTTGAATAGTATATGGCACAAGTGTAAGTTTGATGTTATATTCTATTTAACTGTAACAGAGTTTATATCTTGCTTGATTTCAGTTGGCTCATGAAGCCAAGAGAATAAGAATCTTATTGGCTGTGTGTTCCTTTTCAGAGCTCTCCTTCTTTTTTCTCTTGTTCATTAAATTGACATATAATATTACGATCTAATAGCACTATGTTCTTCAAATATTGAATGTAGGGAATGAAGGACAATCCGTGAAAATTAGTGGTTATGGAACCAAAATTTTATATCTCAGATAAACTCTCAGATAACTGCCCAGATAAGACTTCACACCCTCACTTTATACTAACCCTAATTAAAAGCTGCAATGCTAACCATTGACATAAACGGTCTGATATAAAAGTCTGTTCATAATTGCGAATGTGGAAAGACAACGATTAAATAAATGTATTTAAAAGCCTTAATAAACCTTAATAGCCCTTTACGTCCCTTGTTGAACCCTTTTATTTTAATCAAAACTGTCACAATATACCAAAGGTAGTATAATATTTAGATTTTGATGTATTTAGCGTAAGATAATTGTGACGAATACATTGAAACACTAGGTCCACACCAGACAGAATTTAAGAGTGTTACCACGGATACCAATGCGTCCAAGTTGACGAATTAATATTAGGACAGAGACAGTATCGAATGTTTTATCAACATCCCGAAACACGCCAATGTAGCGATTTTTTCTAAATAACTGGGATGCCACAAATTCCGACATATCAGAGACTGCATCATCTTTAGTTATATAGTTATACCTGACCAGAATCCGTATTGATTCGTAGAAATAATATTCTTCTGATCTTAAAATTGTTATTCTTGTGAATTCTTTTATAAGCTTCCAAGTTTTCTTTGGATTTTGCAAGTGTAGTCTAAGTTGGCCTCGTTCGTGTGGTCCTTTAATTATTTTAAGTAAATTATTATATTTTTTTCATATCGGTCATAAGTAATTTTAAGTACTAAATTTATTGGAGCGTTTTTATTTTTTAGAAGCATTTGTCATGATTCCTAATACATCGAATAAGTCCTGGTATTATCCAGAGCTTATGAGCACCTTGTTATACCTTGTTACTCTTAAGTTTGTGTTATTTTTTGCTATACTATTTGCAAGAATATCAACAAGCTTATTAGTTGCCTGACTGCTTTTTTAGATGCCATGATGTTATGTTGATATCACCCATGACTATTATGTTGTGGAAATGGCAGAATAAGTTAGGTATTCTAGTGAATCCAAGAGCTTGCCAATTTTTTATTTGAGGGAGACCTATACATACCGAGAGCGATGGTCAATGTTAACCGCAAGGCAAGTAGCTTCAAATAATGTAACTTCTTCTACTACACAAGATAGTCTTTGCTCAGTATAAACAACTAGTCCAAAGTATTGATTCAAGTTGTTTGTAGAATAGCTTATATTATATATTATATCCCCTTATTAAAGGGGTAATTATTATTGTTGCTATTTCATGTTTCGGTGAGTACATAGATATTGCAATCAAATTGTAATCTTCTGTGTTGTTAAATTATTAATTGACTCTTTTAATAGTTGCTTACAAAATTCGGGTGAACTTAAAATGCCGTTCCCCGGCCCTATACCATCAATACAAGTGTTATTGAAATTATCGATTTCTTTCTATAGTTAAAGTAGTCCTGTAGGAATATGACTTAACATTTTCTGTTTTTGTATATTTATGTACTTGTGAGAGTGTACAAATAGGTAAATGTTTGTGAGAGTATGGTTTTGTGTCTGATCGTCTGAAGAAGTCAGTGGAAACGTATACGATTGTGACAGGATGTCCAATTTGCGACTACGACCGTAACATAATCTTCTGTCTTTCTCTAATGTTTTACAGCGAACGAGACAATCACCACTGAAACAGGCTCAGCCGAGGACAGTTCATCAATTGATACCGTTCCCCTTTCGGTTTATTTATATCATGTAACACATCACAACGATCCATGATTTAAAATACGTCAGGTGATGCACTATCTTGCGGTCATGAAGTCAGGACCATTCCCGGAGTTTTTGGGAATATGACTCCTACATGAAAGAAAAGAGATAATCAAAATATTAAAAACACCGTCTGCGAACTGAACAGAAAAAAAACAATGCTTTTACTGTCGGGCCCATCGCAGTCGGGTCTTTTACTCTTTTTATTATTTTTGCATCACTTTCTTAAGAATTTTTTTTCTTTAGAAATTTAAGAAAAATTTGAATCGTCATTTAAAACTCTATGTTTTGAGAGGGGTGTCATATTACAATTTTTTTTTCAAAAAATATTTCACGAGTTTGCACGCATAATCTTTCATTTTACTTTTTTATTTTTTTAATGCACCTCTTGGCACTCACGGTTTCAAGATCAACATGGAAATCCATCACGCCATGCAGATTATAGGACGGAACGTAGCAATTTACGTACATACATAGAAACATACATTGAGACTCTCAAAAAGCTGTCCTCCTTTTATTTATTGAGATTTTTTTTCTTTTTCTTAGGACGTCGAATTTTAGCTTATTATTGGTCAGTCATAAAACTGTCCCAAAATTATTGTAATGTCATCTAGGCGCTCCCATTTTTGTCGTCTCTTTCTGTAATACACCTTACGGAACGCCTAGATGACGTTAGAATATTTTTTTAACAGTTTTATGAGTAACTAATAATAAGCTAAAATTCGACCATGTCAAGAAAAAGAAAAAATCTCGTAATCTAAGGAATAATTGAGTAAATATTATATACCTCTTTGGAAAGCCTATTGGGTGCCCAAGTTTGATGGTCACTTGCCGAAATAGCATAATACATTTTTTTTTCAAGACAGACTGTTAAAGTTGAGTGCTTTCAGATCATGGTTGGGCATAAAACGGATATTTTTTTTACAATTCCAAGGAATTGGTGTGCAAATTATGGGAGGGAATTTGTGGGAGCAATACCTAAGAATACTCCACGCAAAAAAAATAAGAAAGGAGTTGATTTGTAGTCACAGTAGCCGTAAACTCATCACAGGGTGTTAATTTTGAGAAAAGCTCTCATTTTGAAACTACATGAGGTAGATTTTTTTTTTATTTTTATAAGAACATAACTTAGCCCAGCTCGTGTTTTCGGTTAGACGTTGACTTTTGAGACAACCTGTATATAGATGTTGATGCTCGACTTAATGTCGGTTTGCTCATACTGGCTTATGCCAAGTGTCCAGGTGCGTGAGTGTAGTGTGTGTCTGTCTGAGTGATAGGGGAGCGATGCTGGATCAAGGAACCATTCAATTATGATCATTACATCCATTGATTTAGCGAGGGCTGCCTAGCTGGACCAGACGCCTAGAACCGTGAGAATAACTATTGCAACGCTCTTAGGTATAATGAATATGTAGAGTCAAGTAATTGCAGACGGGGCTACCAGCCGCTAGGAGCTCGCGTATCGGAGCGTGTTGTATGTGTACTCAGGCTACGTAATATCTGTGGACTTATCACGCCGCGGGAGCCCTACGCTAAGTAACGTTTTGTTTCTTTTATAGTATTTTCGACGAGTACCAACGCCCATGAACATCAGCATCATTATGCCGATGCCACACCTCTCTTTCACCTCCTTCCCTCTCCTAATGGGTCACTTGATATTCACAAACAGTACGTCACGCGACACCGTAGATGCCGCCACTTCACGGCGGTATCAAATGAGGACAGGTACTTCCCCGGTCGTGCCGGCCCAATTCCGTTGCATATGTATGTAGCATGCCACTGCCTCTGTCTAAAACACAACTCTTTAGAAGTATCGTTGCCTCCAATCATATTGTTATATCAATAAATCATAATTTTATTAGCTCTAAGGGGCAAACGAGTAGTCGGAACCATTTGAAGACTATCAGCTAGAGACATCGCACACGCGCAATTGTGTCGTGCTAGCATTTCCTCCAATTGTATTAGTTATTATAGTGTTAATGACTGCATCCTTCAATATATGCAGATACAGATGCATTGCCTTCCTTCATCTCAACCCGCTCAATGGGCCACTGTCTATTTACAAACCGCACGAAACGAGACAGTACAATTAGCATTTTGCAAGACCGATCATGTGAGCAAGACGTACATCCGCGATTGGAACGATAACAACTTTAAGCACTTTTGGAGAGGCTGAGAGAGAGAGAGAGAGAGAGAGAGAGAGATATAGAAAGATAGTCAACTATGTGTTATGTTAAAATCGTCAAAATACTCATTTCTTGAAATTTAAATGAAAAAATATTCAGTACACTTGCACTGATATTTCGCTAATTCACGCTCCTTTAATTAGTATGTCTGATCGGCACTAATCTCATTAACACGATCGTCAGCGTAACGATCAGATAACGGATAACACAAACATCTTCACACTAACGTCCTTCGGATGATTTTCATCTTTTCTCGTATCGTGTTATATACCACCGCGCCAGGAAACACGCGGGAAGGTGTGTACTTGTTGTATTATTGAGTAATAATTTAGTTACAGAACTACAAAATTGTAAAGGGTTCACAGCAAGACGTTGCAAGTATTTGAAACAAGTAAATAATAATAATATAACACGACACCGGAAAAAGTTGTAGAGTTACGTTGATCTACAGAACGGAATATTAGTCACAAGTGGGCAGTCGGAGCCTGCTGATATCTGCTCTCTTCTCCTGCAGGTCACCTGGGGAATCTCGTACGTTGCACGTCGGTCTCGAGTAAACAAGAGGTACTTTCCCGGTCGTACTGGCCTAATTCCACGACAATGCGGCAATGGAAATATTTTTGTTTTACAGGCGGTTTTGATTACTTTCTTCTGTGTGGTAAGGCAAGTTTTAGTAAGAGCGCCACATCATGTCTGGTGCCATCCAGTAACATATGCAACATATGCCTGCTGGCACATGATGAGTATGTAGGGCTTAAGGAGCCAAAAAAAGAACACGGCCATCAACATGTTATATATACGTCCTCTCCAGGAGTCGCTTAACTTATCAGATACATTACGATTCCTAATATGGTTATTGTTTAGCACTAGCAGTCCGTCCTGGCTGCGCACGGATATTTCACAAAATATATGAAAAAATCATTGATTTACAAAAATTATAAATTTTAATGTAAACATTGCACGTTAACATAACAACAAATTGAATTTGTGACGAAAGAGCGTCTGTCGGGGCAACTAGTAGTACTTCATAATTTCTGCGGCTGTATAAGGCTCTACTTTAAGATATTTTCATGTCTTTGATTACATTATCGAAGTCAGCGAGGGCCTGGCCGTATCGGCCCCATTCTGGCAATGATGCGATGGTGATGATTGAACGTATGATGGGGAAGCGGACCGCCGCCTCGTGGTGACCTCTGCGAGTTCGTGCTGTGGGTGTGTTGCGTGTTTGTGTGTGTACAAATACACTTAGTGCCGAGGCGCGGAGTGCTCCGTCACGAAGTGCTACGTGTTCAATTTGAGCGGGCGCGGTGCCACCCGACCGGCGACACGTCACATCTATTGAGAATTCGACATTATAAGGCGTATACTAATAGCTTGCGCGGCAGCTGCAGATCCGGGTATACGCAGTATACGCGCCCGATGACATGCGGGTGGTTGTTTGGGGTGTCACGAGACAAGGAGGCAGTGAAATAAAACACAATTGCCCATAGACACAACACACGCTTGACGCGCTGCCATGGAGCCAGAATGAAAGAAAAACATGTCAGAAGGCTTCGACTGCTAATCTGTCTCCTTATAATAATAGAAATTTATTTAATTAAACAAAAAATCCGACTGCCATCTCAAAAGAGAACAAGTCTTCTACAGTAGGAATAAAATCTACTACAGTAGGCATAAGTAATCGGGCCTTGTTTTTTTCTTTTCAGTTAGCTTTTTTTTCTCAGTCAGGCTTTTATTCTTTTATTATTTTTTATTTTTCAGTCTTTTCAATTTTGAGCATTCAAAAAAACAATGAGACCATCACTTACTTGTGTTAAGAAATCTGAGAAAAAAGAATCAGTCATTTTGACCGCTCCGACATTCGACTACTACTACCTACTCTGAAGTGAAAAGTGCGAAAATTGAAAAAGTGTTAGTAAAAAATATGAGCAACGCATGATAACGATAGAAACTTTTGCGCCAAAGGTCCAAGACCCCGAACGCGTTTTCTGTAGGGGCGAGTAGCTGCCGCCCGGTATATGTGACCGAATAGTAAGGACAAAGATAAAAATATGATGATGGTGAAATTTTAGATATTCTTTTGATATCCGGTATCAGAGACGAGTACTCCTCTATATTTTACTTAAGAATTTATTCATATACAGGCTTAATTCAAGTTAACGCAACACATCTAGCAGGCAGCCTCTATACATCTATCCCAACAACTTTTGTAACACGATCTTTTTAAATTAACACTTTTTAAAATTTAAGTTTCTCCAGACAAAATTAATGTTTTATGTCTGAACTGGCATTTCCTCTGGGGGCAGGTCACGTGGTATACGTGCAGAGGGGCGCAGGGTGTGATGGCGGCGGCGATGCACTTTGAACTTGACCTCATACGTCATACGTCACGGTCCATTAGAAACGCGTGCGCCACGCTTCATTTTCCGTCGTTTTCCGCAAAAAAGATTTCGTTATGTGAGTGCCTACGGAATTCAGCATGAAGGGAGAGTGGACTCAAATTGTGGGCGAGTTTTTAAATAAATCGTCATATCGTTTGAATTCATTGTAGGTGCTTAGCAGGTAGGTATCGCGACGTGCTTGGGTTTTAACATACTTACGTCTTAAAAGAAGCTGAATTCATAAATTTTATGTAAAATTGTAAAATCAGAATAATTTTTAAGATAAGTTAATCTGAACTAATTTTCTAGTGTTAACTTGACTTCACGTGAACGGCTAAGAAAAAAGCGTGGGAAACTGTAGCCGGTAGTTAGTACTAAATCATTGAATAATGCGGGCGCGGGGCGTTGAGCATGTCTAAGAGAGCAACATTTTTTTGTTTCTTTTAGGTGTTATTTGTCAAGGTCAGCAAAAAGTCCTAAAACAAGTGTTGTGGTATTGGTGTAGAGGCTGCCTGCAGGAGTTGTTGCGTTAACTTCAATTAACTCTGTACAATAGTCATAAAATAGTTGATTATTTAATTAATCGTCATCATCACCAGCTTCGGAACGGCGACTCAGGCGTCCCTAGGGGCTGACTTAACGAACGCCAAGACAATCACGCCTCTGATAAAAAATATTTTTCACATACTACGATTAGACCGCAAATTGACAGTCCCGCTGTCGCGGTTCCTGCGGCGCGGAAATAACAGTCAATTTGATCAGGTGGCAATATTTTTTCGTTTGTCCCATTATAAAATTAAATCATCTTTTACCGTGGTATTCGAAATTGGATCATGGCTTCATCTGAACCACTGAGGTAATTTGTGTATCTACATGTATGTACTTTGGCTAAGGAGTCCTTATTATTTATTTGTTTGCGCTAATCTGCTAATTTCTGGAATTACAAGTGAGATTTGAAAAAAATATTTGTATATAATATGGCCCATTGGGGGCGGAGGGAGGGAGGGGGGTAACGCAACTGTATAGTAATTATCTGGATGTTCATGGGCGTCGGTAGTCGTAAAAGGATTCTGATTGATCTACTCTATAAAAATATCATATATATGGCATGTAATGTGACGATACCACCTGAGCCACGCGGATAAAACCAAGGGGTTCTGCTAGTCAATAATAAACTTCGTGCAAATATATCATGAACAAGAGCGACTTGTATTTATCGAACCACACACACACAAGAAGTGCACGACACGCGACCACATAGCTTTATACCTAACACAGGTGTTAGATAGTTATCGCCTACAGTCGAGTTATATAATTGTCGGCAATAAAACACAATTTCGCGGGATATGTGTCGTACACAAGCCGCCGCTAACAGATATGTGTCGTACACAAGCCGGCGCTAACAGATATGTGTCGTACACAAGCCGGCGCTAACAGATATGTGTCGTACACAAGCCGGTGCTAACAGATATGTGTCGTACACACGCCGGCGCTAACAGATATGTGTCGTACACAAGCCGGCGCTAACAGATATGTGTCGTACACAAGCCTAC
>JAFELO010001205.1:18275-39863 GCA_017140195.1 Eumaeus atala | reverse complement strand
GGGGGGGGGGGGGGGGGGGATGTGATAGGAGAGCAACACATCTGTGTAAAAATCATGCGAATGTCCATGGTCGTAGGTAGTCCCTTATGCTATAAAAAAGTCTGTATTTCTTTCGTAAACATTTCGTATACACTCTGTAGTGGAGTACTATGAGAGGATTTTCAGAAATTCCACTCTGAAGGGGTAAAAGTGATAATTTTTTTTTGTACAAATCAAAAATAAGTTACAGACTTTTTTGAAAATTTAAGAGATAACTTTAAAAGGAGGATGAAAGATTTTTAGAGACAGAACAAGAAGACATTTACAAGATAGAAAGCTGAAAATTGATAAATATATTCTTTGTTGGAAATAAAAAATAAATTATCAATTAGTGTGTTTTCGAAAGTAGTGTCCAACTCCAAAAAATATGGGTCGCAGTTTTGTGTGGAATTTTCAATAGTCTTTAACTTAGAGACTGCAAAATTAATATCCAATATCTATGTTGGGAATAAAAAAAAACGTGCTTCAGTATTTTTACATAATTTTCCCTAAATTTTTAATATAAGGGGTTAAAATTAAGCAGAGATTTTTTTTTTTAATATAGACATATTGATATAACGCCTTAATACAGCAAGATATAATAAGTATTGTTTGCGTTAGTCGGAACAAATAAAATTATAATTCTTCGGGGACTTTTAAAAACTTATAACATCAGGACATTTGTCATCTCACCGTTCAGAAGCTTTATGGCAACCAAGGTCACCGACCCGTGACCTTGGCGTAGTACTGGCGCATCTAACATAATGTAGTTATTAAGTAACATATTTGAGAAGTAATTAAAATAAACTGATTTGTGTGCAACCTCGAGACTCTCACAACATTCCTATCTCACACAAGTTATTGAAAGTAAACGAAACTCCAGTAACGAGATTAAAATTTTGTAATTTATCTAAAGGTATTTGTATTAAAATAAATTACCGAGTTGGCGAACTTCGTTCGACTCCGAATATTGTGTTTGTATTTCAAACGAAACTTATTCAATCAGATTAAATCGTTTACTCTCAATTTTTTCTATCTTTTTTATTTTATTAGTCGTGACTGTCCAAGACTCTTCCGAAGTCCTTTTATTTGCTAATAAAATTACGCAATGACAATCGAATTAGGTTACTTTTGTGAATGAAACAAAGTCCATTCCAGTTGCGATTTGAAATTTTGGCTGGTTATCCGTTTAGTTAATAAATTTCGTTTAATTTGGATTTTAATTGGGTCTTAAAGACATCAATTTCCTTTCTTTTGCACATGGCTATTAGTATCTGTTATTATTTATCCTTACAGGACAATCTTAGTTTGAATAAAAATGGGTCTCAGCCGCTTTAGCGAACGTCAAATATTTAATCAACAAAGTAAGTCTGGTAATGTTGATGACCCTTAACAATATTGTTAACGATTATCAACCCCACTAAACCCTTCCATCTGCTACAGAGAACACTCAGTTGGAAGTTGTACGTAAAAGACGGAAACCAAACTAAAATGACTTTCATTACTAGCCGTTAATTAAAAGGTGGATGTTGATAGCTGCATTCAAACGGGTTTTTCGACTTACCTTTAAAAGAAATGTTTGAATTTTACAAATACCTGTACCAATCGCTGGGAAATCGTAATCATAATCAGTATCCTATATAACTGACTCTCGATAAATTCCATTGTCAAAGTCCTTCTACTGGCAGCCTGCCTATGAAACTTATATTATGTATTAGATAATTAATACACACAATAAAGTTTTGGGTTGACTGTTCGCGACCTTCAGAAAAAAGCTGATTATGTACATATCGAATTTAATTATTCTTACTTTATATTTGAACGCCTGATTTTATGAACACGCAATAAATTACAATGAATATGGCGATTTTATTTACAAATAATAATAGTATATTCCCTTCTTTTCTATGAAGTGGCTCACCTCTGCGTGCCAGGTGTTACGCAAACACTAGCTCCTGGCACACAAACTGTGTACTTGTGACCGACGGATGGTGCGAATTGCTGGTACGGGGTTGCATCCGATCATGCTTCGCCACGTGCAATGTTAGTCAATGTTAGCGCTAGCTTCTCTCGCTGACATAAAACCGGCGAGAACTTACAGGTATTTACAATTTACATTTCGTATAGTATTCGCATTATCGCAGTAAGAGGTAGTACCATGCGTATTGCTGCCGAATTGGAACTATGCTGTGCCGTTTCATACGGTTTGTGTGTAACCGGTGGCCCACCGGAGGCGAGGAGAAACGGCGCCGTTTGCTCGTTTGTCTTCTTTACATATTGTAGAACTAACATTAGAGTATCTTCAAGTAAAACGTTTATGACATACTGATGGACAGACGGTCGAACAGACTGATGGAGAGACGGACGGAGAGACGGATAGACGGACAGATGAACAGACGGACGGACAGATGGACAGAGAGACGGACGGGCAGACGGACAGACGGATAGACGGACAGACGGATAGACGGACAGACGTATATGACGAAACTGTGAGGGTTCCGTTTTTGCCATTTTGCTGCGGAACCCTAAAAGTTTGTCATTAAAACATTTTGTATATAATAAAAACTAAATGTCATAATATGTAATATGTTTGACAGCGCCACACGCTTAACTTAACGGGTACTACACAAACTCATTGTTGTGTGCGAAGCTGCACGACGCGTTACATGATATTGAACCGAAACAACTAAATAATATTCCACTAATAATATAAAGATGCATTTGACACACAACGCACAAAGCACAAACCAAACAAACATTGTTTGTTTGTAGTGAATGTGCTCTGAAACTGTTAGACGAATTTGAAAAAATATTTTTCTATGAGGATCTCACTTAATTTGTGATTAACATTTTCTAAAAAAAAAATATCGATGATATGGCGAAAAACGTGACAAGATATCAAAGTAAATGCTAATCTAGCTGCAGAAATGATTGACAACAGCTGTCCCGGTAGACGACGATCTGTCGTAAATTGAGTTTGTTGTCATGACAACGTCTTTAAAAAATTATATTCTTTGCATATTCGTAAGTCAATGAATATGCGTCTAAATTCGTTCAATAGTTTTTAGGTGAAACAATAACAAAAACAACTACACGCTTTAGTATTTCTAGTATTAGGAATCAACAATCTCTTTTTTTACATCAAAGGAGCACAAACGAAAAGCCGGAGCCTTATAATGATTACCGACGTCCATACACACAGTTGTTATGTTGATGCTTTTCCTTTCATTTCCCTCCTCTTCTGAGGGCCACCAGCTATAAATAGCACGAAACCCAACACAGAAAATATCCCTTCACGCCGGTATCCTGTAGAGGAGGTATGTCTGAGCCGGCCCCATTCACTATTCGCCATCATCATCATTATCGGCCCTTATCGCTCCACTGCTGGACATCGGCCTCCTTCAATGCGCTCCAAGATGACCGATCTCCTGCTACTCTCATGTATCCCGGACCTGCTACTGCACGGATATCGTCTTCCTACATGGTGAACAAAAACATCTTTTTCAAAACTCCTTTTTCCTAAACGCAGCCTCCACTCCAGAACCTTACTGGCCCATCTACAATTCATTATTATTTATTATTATTCGTTAGCAATCCAACTTTTTTTACAAAAAAATTGACCTCTTCGCTACCCGTAATTTCGTAGGGACTAGGCTCGTAGCGTATTTTTTATTCCCTCGTACGTAACCATTTACCAAAAGGAAACAAAAGCAAATGGTTTTGTTGAATCGTGAACAGACACGTGATTGGAAACGAAATGAAAGACGTGAACAAAGGCCTTGCAATTCAACGATTCTTGTGTTTCTTGAATTAGGAGGCTCAAATTAACTCACATTGCGCGATCTCCTCGTAGAGCATTGCGCGTCTAAACTGTCCCCGAACGTGCAACGTCTCGAGCACTTCGTTCTGTTCACTCCTTATAAGAGTACGTAAGAGTGAGAGTAAACTGCAGAGCCTGGCGCGGTTGCGATGACAAGCGCCAAGCATCCAACATATGAAACGAGCATTTGTAGAGCATTGTAGTAACTAAGACGGGACACTTTGAGCGTAATTTCCAAACGCCTGTCTCCGTCTCTGGCCGTGCGTGCTGCTGCACTACGGACCTCGACAGCGTGGGACCCAATATGCGGCTGGCGGCGATATTCTCGACACATTTCCGTTTCGTTGTCGTAAAATGGCAGTAAATATTGAAGCGTTAAAGGAACACCAGTTATCCCTCCGTTTTTATTTATTTCGTGCCCACCATATTTGGTGTAATCTTCCACCCCAGGATAGGACTGTCCCATAAAAACAGCAAATCCTCATTCGTAGCTTCCACCACTTGATATATAAGGAACCGCTACAAGAACCCGCACCGCGCACGGACACAGCGCGCCACCGCCTACCGCTTACTAGGCTCCAGGAGCATTCAGTGTGGATTCTCAGTTAACAAAAACGGGAGAGCGACCAGAGTTTCCGACCCATCGCCTTGTAGCAAAACGTAAAATATACACGAGACGACTTGGGCACTCGGATCGTAAGGATAACGCAGACAGAGTAGGGAAGTCAGCTTAAAACTGACCGTGTTGCTTCTTGTAGGAATTACCTCGCTAGTCCGCTCTCGTAGCATTTTGAACATATAAAAATTATCGGACTTGCAAATAGAGACAACCAATATTATAAACACCGCTCGTACCGGTCGAGCGATGAAATCTTACTAGTACATATAGTGACACAGTTATAACATATGACTGACAGAATGTCAAACTCACACACCGCTTACGGAAACGAGCCCGGGTTCGAATCCGTAAGTTATAGAAATAAAATAACGCAACCTTAGAGAACTCTAATAATAAATAAATTAATTAATTAAGAATACGGCCGATTTGTAGCACATTCGACTCCCTCCGTCAGAGGGGGGGGGGGGGCGAGGAGGCCGGCCTCCTCAGATAAGCCAAACATTAAACGATCTCAATTATCTTTATCCACAACACCGCAACTTAAACCGCATCGTGTGCGCGCCGTCCCACTACGGTGGGGAGGGGAACCGTTTCCCCTCTTCGGTCCCAAAAATATAGTGTACGCGCACAATCAACCCGGTACATCTCTTCCCATCTGTGGGAAAAGAGGGGGTCTGTCCCCCTATCGTCTCCCTAAACCTGAAGACAAAAAGTCTTCGTAGTCAGTCGAACTGTTGAGGCTGGACAAGCGCCGCCAAACAGTATTAGGTCCCTCCGAAAAAAAAAAATAGAGGCAAAACATTTTGAAAACATTTTTACATTCCAGTACGCCTTTGTTAGATAGGCAGAATAGTACGTAAGAGTTTTTAACATACTTTCAATCTGTTCCTCACAGCTCGGATAAGAATAAGAGGCTTATATACTGTGACTGAAATATACAGATGGGACTTCTACAGTAAACTGTACGTCGAATACTCAATTCGAAGAATCCTTAAATAATATGTAAACTTTTACCTATTGAATGGTCATTCGACTGGTAAAAATGAAAAATTAACAATGACAGAGTACCTCATCCGGCTACCAATAGTAATGTCGTACCTAAAGAGTGTACGTTTCAGCCATTAGCTCGCGAGTTGTTCCGGTCGCACGGTCCACGTTAGTGCCTGTTCCTATCCGACTGCGCTAGTAGACGAGATAACTTTTTCCGTAAATGTACGTAATTATCATGTTTTTATGTTGAACGACGTCATGGATTTCAATGTTAGAACTTTTGCAATATTCAAATTATTACTTAAATTATTTTTAGGGTTCCGTAGCCATCGCATACGTTTAACTGAGAAATTATGGCCGCTGTAGGTTTGAAATTGTGAAGATAAGGTGTACGTTTTATTTTGAAGTTTCTGTGAAGGTAGCATCCCATACATGTAAATGAAGGATGAGAAAATTATAGTTTGTGGATTACATAGCCGCGAACCTTCACGCCCATAATCCCCGAAGAGGTAGGCAGAGGTGTGCTAGTACATCTACAGCTCGTGGGGCCAGTAGATATACTAGAACACCCATGATTAACCAAGGAACTGAAACCCATGATGTCAAGCTGTAACATTTGTTAACGATTAACGGAATACGTAGATGCGTGCAACATACTACCGATCAAGCAGTCAGGTTATCGAAAACAAGGAGGTAGCCCAGATGGTGGGCAATGTAGTCGAAGCGCGCACCTCAGGTCTTGAGATGCGGCACCCTCCTGCTCCACCCTGCGGTCCCCCTCTTGCTGGGGACAACAGGCCGCTTGCAATAGAAGTGCGGGCCGCGATTGCAGAAGCGAAGAAGAGGGTTCCGGCGAACAATGCCGTGGAGGTGGAGCGTCCCGACATAAGAGAATTCCCTGCCTTACCGAAACAAAAAAAGGCGAAGCGTAAGGGTAAGAAGAGCGGCCAGGAGTGGACGGCCTTCGGCCCCTCCACCTCGAAGGCTGCTGGCTCTCCAGCGGAAAGGGCCACGGAGAAGCCCGTCACACAAGAGGCGGGAACGGCGTGGACCGACGTTGTCCGTGGAAAGGTGACGAAGAAGCCGGCGGCACCAGCGCCGCCGGCGAAGAAGCATAATGAACCGGCGGCTTCTGCGCCGCCGGCGAAGAAGAAAGAGGTTGCAAAGCCAAACCTGTCGTTCCCCCGCTCCTCGGCCGTAATAGTTCAATTTCGGCTGGAGGCAGTGACCAAGGGGACGACGTACGCTTCGTCACTCCTGAAGGCGGAAGGGGCGGTGGACCTAAAGGAGCTGGGAATTGGTTCGTTCCGGATTCACCAATCGGCGACCGGGGCGCGATTTATAGTGCTGCCCGGCTCCATGAGTGGCGAGAAAGCGAACAATCTCGCCGCTCGCCGTCAGGAGGTGCTCAAGGAGGAGGCGGCGTTTTTTTTTGGGCGTGATTACTTAATCACGCCCAAAAAAAAACGGATTTAAGACTCTCGGGCCTGAGTGACACGGTCACCGCAGAGCGTCTTACGACTGTGGTGGCAAAGGAGGGGGGCTGCCACCCGGGCCAGGTCTCCGTGCGCAACTATCGCACGGGGCAGTACGGCTCGAGCTCGGCTCACTTGGCACTCCCGGCGACAGCCAAGAAGCTGCTCGATGTTGGGAGCGTTACGCTGGGGTGGTGCCGCGTCAACGTACACTTCCGGCAGGCGCACCTCAGGCACTGCTACCGCTGCCTGGGGATGGGGCACGTGTCCAGTACGTGCCCCGGTAGCACTGACCGCAGCAATTTGTGATACCGCTGCGGTCAGGTCGGCCACAAAGCCGGTGGGTGTTCCGCCACCGCTCGTTGCGCCGTGTGCGCAGACGCCGGAAGACCGGCGGGCCACATCATGGGGTACATGTCATGTAAGCCCCCCCGTCCAGCGCGGGAAAGTTCCCCCAACCTCTCAAAAGGGGAACCGGTCGGGGTGGGATGTAGAGATGGCCTAATATGCCACGCCATCTCAGCGTCCTCCAGGCAAACGTCAACCACTGCGCCAGGCGATAGCCGCCCCCCCTCGTAGTCAAAGCGAGGGGCCGCGGGTACGTTTCGGCGGTTCGAGGAGAAGTGGCATTCGTAGGGGTATACTTGTCTCCGAACCGCAATCCGGCGGCCCTGGAACGGTTTCACGAAGTTCTGGGGCCGCTGGTAGGGCAGCTAGCCCCCCTCCAGATGTTCGTGGCCGGGGACCTCAACGCCAAGTCCACGGCTTAGGGTAACCCGGTCACGAATCCGAAAGGGAGGGAGGTGGAGAAGTGGGCGGTAGCTGCCGGACTGTCCCTCGTCAATACAGGGACAGTCCAGACGTGCGTGCGATGGTCGGGAGGTTCCGTGGTGGACGTAACTTTCGCCGCGCCGGCCATCGCACGCAGAGTGGAAGGGTGGAGGGTGGAGATGGAGGTGGTGACGCTCTCGGGCCACCCACCGCTACATACGGTTCAGGGTGTCCTACATCTTCCGTGCGTCCGACGTCATCGTCGTCGTCGTCTAGGTGGCATAGCCGGTTTCGGTGGGCTCTCACTAGTCTCAACCGGGATCTGGAAAAGGAAGCCGCCATCGTTGGCCGTTGGAGCCTTCCGACGCTGTGGAAGTTAGGGGTACACGAAGCGGCTGGTCGTCTCTGCGACGCATTCACCGTGATTTGCAGAGCGGTCATACCGCCCGCGAAGTGTCCGCCATAGCGGCGGGCGATATATTGGAGGACGGCCGAATTGTCCGGCCTCTGGGCCGCCTGCAACGGGGCCAGGAGGCATTACACCCGGAGCAGGTGGAGACGCCCCTAGGACGTCGACAGGGACGACTGGCTGCGCAGGATCTATGTGGAGAAGGTGAAGATCCTGCTGCAGGCCATCTGCCGAGCCAAGGAGGAGGCCCAGCTGGAGATCGTTAGGGGTCTCGAGAGGGATCCCTGGGGCCGACCGTACAAATGGGCGCGGAACAAGCTCCGCGCTCCGTCGGCCCCCATCACGGAGACGCTCCAGCCGGGCCAACTGGGGAGGATCGTTGGGGAATTGTTCCCCGACATACCCGTGGGCTTCACGCCCCCCAGGATGGCTCGGCAGACGTCGGACGAGGAGGAGGGTGTTCCGCCAGCCGCCACGGAGGCTGAAATGGAGGCGATTCTGACTCGCCTCCAGAGTAAGAAGAGGGCACCGGGTCCAGACGGGGTGCACGGGAGAGAGCTGGCAATCTCTCTCGTGCACCTCGGGGAGAGCCTCCGGGAAACTTTTGACCGCTGCCTGGGGTTTGGTCAGTTCCCGGGGCATGGAAGGAGGGTAGGCTCTGCCAGCTTCCAAAGGCAGGGTGGCCCGTGGACTCGGCTTCGTCAGTTTGGTTCACCGGTGGTGCTGCTGAACGAGACTGGGAAGGCCTTAGAACGGATAGTGGCCTCCCGTCTCATTCAGCATCTGGAGGAGGGCGCAGGACCCGGAGTCTCGGAGTAACAGTTCGGGTTCCGGGCACGCCGGTCGACTATCGATGCCCTCATGCGTCTGAGGGCGGTGACGGGTGAGGCGGAACGCAGGGGGGAGGTAGTGGCCGCGGTGTCGTTGGACATTGCGTACGCTTTCAATAGTCTCCCGCACTGCGTGATACGCGAGGCACTGAAATTTTTCAGGGTGCCTCCCTATCTCGTGAGGCTGTTGGAGGCGTATCTCTCCGATCGCAGAGTGGTTCTCGAGAACCGTACGGGGTCCGTGGAGTGGCGGCGAGTCGGGCGTGGCGTCCCACAGGGTTCAGTACTTGCACCCATCCTGTGGGACGTCGGCTACGACTGGGTCCTGCGAGGCCGTCTCCTCCCCGCGATGGGTGTCATCAGCTACGTGGATGACACCCTCGTCTATGCCCGGGGACGAAACTATAAAAAGGCGACGCAGCTGGCCGAGGTAGGCGTTGACCTCGTGATCAGCCGCATAGAGAGGTTAGGGCTTCGGGTCAGATTAGACAAGACCGAAGCCCTTCTCTTCCGCGGGACCGGCCGCAGGGGACCCCCACCGGGGGCCGCTCTGCAGATCGGAGAGGAGAGGGTCAGGTTGAGCCCCCACATTAAATATCTGGGGCTCATCCTTGACGGAGGGTGGATCTTCGGCCCACCCTTCGTCATGGTGGGACCGAAGGTCGTGAAGGCGGCTAGTGCACTGGGCAGACTCCTCCCGAACCTCGGAGAACCCAGCGCCGCCTGCAGGCAGCTGTACTCCGGTGTC
This sequence comes from Eumaeus atala, assembly GCA_017140195.1. Lineage (NCBI taxonomy): Eukaryota > Metazoa > Arthropoda > Insecta > Lepidoptera > Lycaenidae > Eumaeus > Eumaeus atala. The sequence goes on along the minus strand of JAFELO010001205.1, from coordinate 30,183 downwards.
TGTCGGATTATGGCGACGTACGGTGCTCCGGTTTGGGCGGATCGTCTCACTGTGAGGAATAAGGCACATCTGCGCTCTGCGCAGAGGGTCGTCGCAGTGAGGTCGATCCGGGGGTACCGTACTGTATCGTGGGCTACAGCGACAGCCCTAGCTGGCGATCAATCCCCCGTGGGAACTCGTGGCGGAGGTTGCCGAGAGCTGCTCCTATAGGATATGTCTCGGATAGGAGGGCTCTCGGCTTGAGCCCCACGCATGACGAGATCCTACAGAGGTAGGGGTTAGGGCATGTGGCGTTAATGCAGAGGTGGGGGGAGGACCTGGCGCGGCAGCCGTCCGGTAGAGAGATAACGTCTGCCTTGCACCCGGTCCTCGAGCGGTGGATGCGCCTTAGGCACAAACCCCTCACCTTCCGTCTGACGCAGGTGCTCACCGGGCATGGTTGCTTCGGGGAGTATCTGTGTAAGACAGCCCGCAGGGCGGCGTTGCGTCACGATCTGACATCAGTTGTCGGAGGTGACTTGTCAAAGTCGAGCATCATCGTAGCGATGCTCGGCAGCGACGAGTCCTACAAGGCGATGGCTTCCTTCTGCGAGACCGTCATGTCCCAGAAGGAAGCCGACGAGCGGGTGAGAGAGGAGGCTGCCGACGCGGTCTCCCCCCGCCGACGACGAATGGGGGTACGAAAGAGGCGCTTTCTTCCAGCTCCTTCAGTAGTGCCCATGTGTTCCGTGTCGGGCCGGGATGGGAACCCGGTCCACTTCCAAAGACTTGGCGTCGTGGAGACTGTCATAGAGTAGCCGGAGATTTTCCGAGGAGGTGACGTCTGGCCTTTTCGTCGAGGCCAGCATGTCGCTGGAGGGTTCCTGTTGCCTGTAGATCCGGGACCATCCAGTTATAGTGGCTCATGGCTCCCATAGGGGTTTTTTTGTTATTGCTACCCAATGGCCGAGTCCAACATAGGTCGAGGGGTCTACCCGGGCTCCCAGTTATCATGCGTAAATGCATTTCCCTTCGTCACCAAAAAAAAACGGTTATCGAAAACACCACAGCACCACTTAAACCGTCGCCACTGCTGCCTGTCGCCGATCCGATTGATACTACGGCCATCACTCGGCGCGACCGCTGTTCAGCGAAAGCAAACAACCAGGTCGCTCAAGCCTCCTAGATCCTAAGAGGCTATTGATTTTTGACGACTTTTACGTCCTTATGGGCTTGAATTGAGGGTAGGGGTATTCTGTGACCGCCCCCACACAACATACTGTCATAACTTGATTATATATATATTTTTCAATGTTTGTGTACTATATAGATATGGTGTATAAATATGTTATTAGTGAAATAGGAATGCGTAAGCGTACTTCTGCAGGTGTGTTTTTTTGTTAATTACACGTATATCTTTTATGTCACTCAAGCAAGGTCAAGTCATTAAAATGAAGTCACCGCCAGGGCGCGAAATAATGTTGGACCTGAAAATCTGTGTTTTTCTGGCTTTAGCTGCGATCCCACCGTTTGGTGATATACACTGTTCCTAACAGTAGTTAGTAAAAAAATCCTCTTTCTTTTTCTTTATAAAAAAAAAATCTACTGATTATATGTGTTGGGTCCAATGTATTTATTACGATATATATTATATTTATATAAATAATATATTATTATTATTACATGAATATATACATATATTTACTAGAAAAAACTTAAGTGACGGAGGCTAGTAAAACACCCAATTAATTATTTAACAATATGAGTCGAAGGAGAAAAAATTAGGACGAATTTATACAAACCAGAACGAAAATAAGCTCTCAGCTTGATCTACAGAATGAATGATTAAAATTTCATTATCCAAAATGCAAGAGAAAGACTTACTGAATTATTAAGCAGACACGGCAGATGTCGCAACTGGTACCCAGAACTATGTGAGGCACTCAGCCGTCTCAGTGCCTCGCTTATCTTTGATTTAATATTTTTTTTTTTACTAGTGATATTATAAATTCTATAGCTTGTATGTATTTTAATTGTTTTTCCGTTACCGGTTTGATATTGTGTATGGTACGCCACTGGGCCGACATGACCAGGGCACCTCCCTGGTCTCTTCTCGCTCCCGTGATATCACCGTAAAGTGACAATCCAAAGCACAGGTGTTGCGTTCCGTCGGTTTGTGAGTTTTTGGTCGCCCAAAGGAAGGGGAGGATGGGAGGAGGGTAACACATCTGGATGCTAATTATGTGAATGTCCATGGGAGTACGTAGTCCTCAAAAGACAATCTGGTACGCTCGCCCACATAAGCTATAACAACATGAGGCAAAGATACTTTGTGCACTAGTAAGCAAATAAAACAGTAGCGCAGTTGTTAAAATTTGTAACCCGTAGTGCCACTCTACAATAGTTAAAACTGCAGTGCATAGACTGTTATAACTACAGGCCAAGCAATGTTCATAATATACTGAAAAAATTAGTCTTGTCTTTACTATATGAGCATAGACGACTCGGCTTTCACAAAATTTCCTATATATTGAGGCGCAATAACAATATACTATATATTGAGGCGCAATAACAATATACTATATATTGAGGCGCAATAACAATATAATATATATTGAGGCGCAATAACAATATACTATATATTGAGGCGCAATAACAATATACTATAAAATTCATATTTTTGGTTACGATAAATCTAACCCGTGACCATGGTTGCTGTAAAGCTTCTGAAACGTCGTGCTACATAAATAATTACTTAATAATAAACCGCGATAAAATCCGTAAAGGTAGTTTTATTGTAATTAATAACATTCGCGTAAACTTAAGACATCAATATCCTTTTTTTGGGTACAACTTATAACAAGAATACTTAGATCCCGTTTTTATTAATTTGCAAATGCTTTGAAATTATGAAACGTCAAATGCGTATGAAACTGTCGGTCCTCAGACGTCAATCGTCTTTATCAGGTACATTTAGCCATGGCACATGCTAGAACTAAAATCCACGTCAGCCATTCAAAAATAAGGTCAACCAAAAATACACAAGTGTGCCCTGACGAACATAAAATAAAAAAAAAATAAATAAAAAAGAAATTTCACGATTTTATTTTCCAACTCCTTTACTATGGCTATTGCTCCCCGGACACAGACGTCTAGGGCTGCCCACTCTGCCTGTTCAAAAAAAGCTTTATAAAACATAGATATGTTTTATATATGTATAGATATACAACAACATCAAGATACCATCAATCCTCACCTATCCTTAAGCCATGAATCTTACATTTTTTTCTACTTGGCCCGCAATGACACTTTCATTAAAATATAACCGCTATTATTTTAATATTATGGAAGTGGTGATTACAAAATTTTGATTCCTTCGCCCTACCTTTTTTTGCGATCTCTGGGACATCCATCAGTCGGAGGATGCCCACTGCGGGACATAGGCCTACCCCAAATAGTCAGTACATGTCTCAACCAATTAGCCATTATCATTCCATAACTCACTGAACTCATGCGCGTGGAACTAAGTCCACTGGGTAGGCCATACAACACTCTTCCGGTGCGGAGCTGCCAGTCAGTAACATTTCTTCGCCAGCATTTAGCGGTGGCTGCCTAGTAGAAGATAGATAGATAGAAGCAAAACATTTGTTATGTAGCTGGCAGCCCTGCACACGACCAATAAAACAAACGTAACAACGCAAACGTGTAGTCACAATAATTCGCATTACACACAATTCATGTTTCGAATATAGATGAAGGTCTAAAGGAGGCTTTATCATCCCGTCCTAAACGTCTTTGGTCAATTTAGGCAATAAACTGTGGGCCTAAAATTATATATAATCGTTGACGGATTACAGTTAAGTGTCCTTACACGAGAGAAAAAAAATAGTGTCGGCAAGTTTGACATACGGCACCTTTCGTTAATTTCAGTCGTTGGTCCAGCATATACAAAAAAATGATTACCACATACTTGTAAAATTATGACTCAATGGAACTTTGACGCGAGTCTACGACAGACTTTCTTGGTAGATTTCGGAAACCGCAGGCTTGTTGAGAGTACCTTGTGTGAGGTAGATCGGATTAAAAATGTTTCCAACTACTACTAAGTTACAAATATGTAATGTGAATCAATTTCTGTGCGCTGTCCGGTGGAGTACTTGGTGAAGTGTCAAAATGACATGTTGTCACACTACTACATGTTGTCACACTACTACATGTTGTCACACTACTACATGTTGTCACACTACTACATGTTGTCACACTACTACATGTTGTCACACTACTACATGTTGTCACACTACTACATGTTGTCACACTACTACATGTTGTCACACTACTACATGTTGTCATACTACTACATGTTGTCACACTACTACATAGACGTTGACGAATACAGTGCACACACTATAACAAAACTTCCACTCTTCCCGCGGAACCGAGACGCTGACACCGCAGAATAAAAGTGTATTTGTGATAGAATAAAATTGACTGAAGTTTCCGTACCCTCTGGAAACTCGACTACTCGTATCGGTGACATTCAGCATCTGGTTGCTACCGGTTGCTCAATGTTGCCGGCATTTATGAACATTCGATTGACATCGCGGTTTCTAGGCTTTGATCGTGATAATGACGATTCTTAAATAACTAACTTCCTTAAAATTTATTTATTATTATAAATAAATTTACTTATTTAATAAATCAATGGGAATGTAACTCTCCCATCTGCGCTAGAGTGAGGGGGCGGTCCCCCTTTCGACCCCAAACTTAGTCTCGTCGCCCGACGAGCACTCATAGCAATCCGATGAAGCTCATCGCTTCCACGGCATAAAGTCAGGACAGAAAAAAATGTCTTTGTGATATTTCTTTATATCCTACTCAAAACAAAATAAGGGCCACTAGTTTATTTAAGTGTATTTAGTAAACTGAAAGTAACGGATAAATAGCATCATATTCATATTACGAACTGTTTGGTGTTTGATCTCTTTTATGCATTTTTTATTTTATGTGTTCGTGTTCCTAATTATAGAGTATTGGCCATCATTTTAAGATAAAAATAATTGGATGTTATTCTTATGTTTTTCTTTGATTGTCTTCTTAACTTGTTTCGGTTATTTTAGGAAAGAAGTATTACTTTTCCAATTTTAATTGATTCATTGATCATCTCGCGTTAATCATGCCACCAGTACGAGGCACATAACAAGACGTTCTCAGCGTTAAGTAACCTACTTAACGCTGCAGTTGGGGTTTTCTTAAAGAGCTCTCCAAAATGTATGGAATCGCTTCCAAGACAATGGCAGTGTTGCCAGGATCGGTACATCCAACTAAATGTTTATCGTGATCGTACAGTAACGGCCCGTAAGTTACGACACCAGCTGCGGCTGACGACGGGTACCCGGGTCAGTGAACAAACTATACGTAATCGATTGCAAGAAGACCAGCAAACGTCAAGACGATGAGTTGTTCGAATTCCTCTGAGCAGGGTTCCACGTGCAAACCGATTAAGATTCTCCCGTCAGTATTTGAACTGGGGGATCAATCAGTGGGGAAAGGTGCTTTCTACAGACGAGTGCAAAGTAAAATTTCTTAATGATGATCGGCGTGTTAGAGCGTGTAGACGACGCGGCGAGCGGTTTTCGGAATCCTGCATTCACGAAGTTAACCGTTACGGTGGTCCCATCGTAATGGTTTGGGGTGGAATTACTTTACACGTTAAAACCGAGCTCACCATTTTAAATTCGAGTACCGTTACTGAAGAACGTTACATCGAGGACGTCATCAGGCCTCAAGTGATGCCATTTGCACAGCGAGTGGGGCCTGCATTCATTCTGACGCAAGATAATGCTCGTGCGCACACAGCCCAATCAACCCAAACTGTCCTAGAAGGGTCTCATATTGAGGTATTAACATGGCCAGCTAACAGTCCGGATTTAAATATGATCGAGCAATTGTGGGACCAATTGAAACGAAGAGTTGGAGGGAATACGCAAGGTGTCTACAACCAACAGCAGCTGATTGATGCTTTATAAGATGCTTCGGAGGAGATTCCAGAAAACGTGAGGAATTTAATCTAGAGCATGCATACGAGGCCTTTGGAGTGTATTGCTGACAGAGGAGTACATACTCGTTATCAAAAGAAGAAACAAAAGTGACAAGAACAGTAGTCTGTGTTTTTCAGGTGATTTCTTTTCTTCGTGTTTTTCATTCAAAATGGCCAATTTTATTATGAACATAAAAAATCAATAATCAATAACATTATTTTGTAGTTACATAAGTTAAACAAGTTAATTTCTTTATTATTTTCAGGATACACCAGAAAATCTTAGTGGCCCACACTTTGTTTTGAGTAGTATAATATAGGGTAAAGGACAGTAGGAGCCTGTTTATTGACCGATATTGAAAATTTCGCACAATAGTTATGCACATTGTCCACCTTTTCTCCTCTTTTTTAATGGGCGGGCAAGTCACAAACCAAAGTAAATGCAAAAGCCAGTGACTTTGCCACGGCATCGTGTGACCGAAAGGCACTTCACCACTCGTTCTGGACCAATTCAGCAAAGCAGACTAACACCACGTCTTACCAAAATAAAAAATAAAAACTGCTTAGACACAAACTTTTCAAAAAAATCGGCCTAATGCCGTAACTTTATGAAATAGGCACACAGACTATCACGTCAACTGATATGGATGGGCCTTCTCAGGTCCCTTACTTTTTAGCCGAGTGTAATTTAACGCGCTATGGGTTCGACAAAATTTGCTAGCGTTCATATAAAAGCTTGTCTTTATAAGTATTAAAATTATTTTATTGCCATAAAATTTGTTACACTCAGTTTCATCCGCGCTAGGTCTAGACTAACCCGATTCAGACAATTCTACTGCGCAAAATTACAAATTGTTATGCTACACTATTAACCATTTATACATTATGTCGGGCCGCAAATCGATGTACAGTTTCATTACAAATATATAATTTTTTATTTTGGTATTAAATATAATCTTGAAATTGATGTTTTAGCCGAACACAACGTAACCCAGGAACACTTGCTTCAAGGAGAGCCAAGATCGTCTAAGCTCCTCGACCCGCTGCCCTCTAGGGTGCGGACACAATATGGCCGCCATATTGTGTCCGTATCAAACGTGCAATACCGAATATTAAGTAATCATTGATTATCAGTGTAAGCGAGTTCAATTTTTATTGGGCTGTACTTTGTTGCTAAATTTCATTCATCGTCTAGGGCCTATGCTTATATCACTCCTCAAAAGTATAATGCAGTTTTCTATTAGTAAGATCATTATTTTAATCGTAACAGTATTTCTCAAGGTACATCCGACAAACAAATAAAATTAGCAACTGCACCTTTTCATAATAATATTTTAACTGATACACGTAAGCAAGATTGCGGACAGATGCCGATGTCGTCGAGCTATGTCGTATCCGGCATCGTATGCGTCGTATACGTTAATGTGTAGTAAAATAATATAAGTAATAAGTCACATAAAATTAAATAACGTTAAAATACGCACAGACTTCGCAGTAACATATTTTATGAGAACGACTTTCAATACTGAAATGAGGTTGATACTTTTACGTAATTTGCAAACGGAACCCCGGGTCAAGGTCGGATATAAAACTGTAGTTAAAAGTACCCTCAAACTAAATTAAATGTCACTAGCTCACCAGAGTGTAAGCCCCAAGAGGCTCCATTTAAAAAATAAATTACTCTTCATAAGCGGACGACTTTATTTAACTGTGGATTCATGGTTTAAATTAGTGGATATTTTGTGAGGGTATCCAATTAAAATGGATACGAGAACTTTAGCACATATCCTCCAGTTGACGTAATATTTCTCTCTTTCTCTTTATGTATCTCGCCGTCTCCGTCTTACCTATTCGTAATTGTAAAGTGTCCCTGAAATGTCGCACCAAACGCCGTCGATCGTAGAATTAATTTGATTCTTGCCTGTGCCGCGTGGTTTCTAAAAACAAGTCCACTTTACATACATGCTTCTAACCAGAGAAGTTAATCAGGCTGCTAAGCACCGATATGTTCGACACGACTCATTGAACAGCACGCAACGGGTCGATGGCCCTTCGAGTCGCGATTGTGAAGTCGCGGGTCTATACAGTCATGCGGCGGCGCCGTCACATTTCAATACAAACGCTGGTGTGACGCACGGACGGTCACGCGGGGTTGTGAGGTTATACGTGCAGCATAACGTTCGCCTTGAAGCCCACGAGAAAAATATCGCCAGTATCATTATTAACAAACTGGTTCGTGCTGAACGTACCATAATCAGATAATAAATTAAAAGCTTCCGAAGTTGGTCGTGAGCTGATATCGATGGCAAGGAAGGAATATACACCTACAAAACGTAATTTGAAACAAAATTACATTCATCTCACTCCTGCTACAGAATTCTATTCCGAGTAATCCAAAATTGAGTAAGATATTGAGCGAGGCGTTTTGCAGTGATTTGATTATGTACCCCCGGATACCCCAGAACTCACGAGTGTCGCGTCTGAATGTATTTAGGTGGCGAGAATTGGCTTATTTTCTAAAATTTATTCCAGCCATTGGATTTTTTCGCTTCCATTACGCGTCTGAGTGGATTCGATCTAATGACCAGATATCGTGGGAATTTTCATACTTTTTATGACAGTGGCATTGCTTTTCGTAGCCGAATGAAGATGGCATGATGGCACGAGTCTAGTCCAGTACCAGAGGAAATCAGAATATCAAAAGTCCATTCTAAACCTGAAAGTTGTAGACTGTGTCTTTCTCATTTATCAGCGAACAGAACTGTGGGTGATCTAAAGTGGTACATGCATTTATGGAGGTGAAGAAGAGATGTCTCAAACCAAAAACCTTGGACTGATCTCACACTTGTAGTTGTTTTATTAAAATCGACCTCTATACTGAAGTTGTACTCATTTTCGCCGTTCCAGCAATATCCTACCGGGCGCTCAGAATATCCTACCGGGCGCTCAGAATATCCTACCGGGCGCTCAGAATATCGACACGAAACCCGACAGTACAGTCACATCACATATGACGACGGCCCTCTCTACTCATCCCTCTCCCCTTAGTCCTCAGTCACTCAACGGGACTGCATTACACCGACGATGCTAACTTTCACAAAAGTTATGATGGGATGGGCAACCATACACCATACACGTCCACCCCAGATTAGTAAGATTAATGAAAACAGTCGCAGGTTGATTTGCGTACATGAAAATCAAGCAGTAAATACGGCCATCTTTATTTTAACCCTCATTCCCATTCTCCAGTTATATTAAAACATCCCCCGCAGAAATAACGGTTGATAGAGATGTTGTAATTTTATTCTGTTTGGGTATTAATTCAATTGGGCCTATTGTAATTTAATTAAAGGTCCGCTAGATATATTTATGTTTGAACTCATTTGGACGTAATTTTTTTCCTATCAGATATTTTTTTAAGAATGATAAACAAACTTATATGGGTCTTAATATTTATTGAATATCGCAGTAAGGTTTGTAATAAGTAAGGGAATAAAAGAATTATACTTATTTTTAACAGTATTTAAATAATAATACATTTTAAAGAACATGCAATCCATGTACTCAAAATATACTTTCACACCACATCTTTACTCCAGTTCCTTAATAGGGTAGGTAAGGCGAGCGGAGCGTCACATATCATGATCCTTTAATAGCTGCCCAGGCTCCTCTACATTCATAACTTTCTTCACATATACACGCCAGTTGCGAAGATTATTGACCACTTTAGGACAGGACTGGGTTAATTCCATCATGGTATACTGTCTTGATCTTCCCCGGCACGTACACCCCTATATTAAAATATATTGTAATGTTATAATTGTGTAATTTAGTAAGAGGTATTGTCACGCAGCATTGCAGGGGAATCGGACCGGCACGACACGGGATGTAACTCTCTTCATTTGAAATCGAAGTGACAACTACGGTGTCACATTTCGTGTGGTTTGTGAGTAGCCGGTGAGAGAGGTAAAAAGGAGGGCGATGCATAGGCATAGTAACTATGCTGATGTTTATGGCCATCGGTAGTCGTAGACGGGCTCCGATTGCTTGTTTGTACCCCTATATAAAAACACTCAGTGTTATTGGGACTAATATGAAGAGACCCATATATTGAACGTCTAGCACGTTGGGCTGTGGGACGTGCCAAATAAGTGAACAGATAAAGATACAAAAATACATACGCTCGAAACAAAATACCCTCCTTTCTTGCAGTCGAGTAAATTTTTTTATGATATTAGACATGTAGATTTTTTATACATATTTAGTTCTAGCAAACAAAGAGTGGCAACTTTCATAAATAGATTTGTTCACCAATAAAATAAAAATTTGAAAGTGCAAACATTGATGTCTTAAGTTTGTGTGAATCTTAGTCATTGCTACAAAACTACTATAACATGTTTTATCACCGGTCTCTATTCAGTCACTTTATCACCCAACGAAGATCAGCAGCGGGCTGTGATGTTCCGACATCACAGTTCGCTGCATGTCAGCATGTTGATATAATGTTATTGAAAAGTTCCGGAAATATATAATTATTTACTTATTGAGAGTAAAATTGTAACCACTTTCGACTTATATCGGCATAAACTCATCATATTTATAATCGCATCGCATATCTTTCCGGCCTATCTATTTACTTTATATAAATTACGAATTTCTGTTTGTATTGATCCATGAAATGCTTGTGTATGGTTAATTTGTTGCGAAAGAAGTATTTTTAATTGTATCAAAAGCTGAATGCAGTAACTTCTCCATAGAAATGCTTAACACTCCCAGCAACTCACCAACGAGCCAATAAATAAAACCGTTTTAAAATCAACCAAACATCGGCTTGAAAAATAATAAATATACAAATGCCACGTCTATGCATTCTCCGGTCTACGTGTCCCAGTAATCTTCTGGGACTTCAATATGAATGACGGTTTTCACTAGCCACGTTTAACACTCATCCAACTTTGTTTCAGTTCTTTTTGTTTTATTTTGTATAACCGAGAAATCAACGGGACGTTATTGTCTGAACGAGTTATGAAATTTTTCGTGTCGGTTATTGAACAAAGAGCGTTTTTTATATAACTTCATATTGCGACGTGAAATATGAACGGAATATAACAAGAGAATAAATAAGGAGATAATAATAGTACGGAGAGCGATACAGAACATTTTATAGTCGACTATAATACGACCACCAGTCACCAGCTCTGTACACGCACGGCGCGGTTATTGCGATCACTTAATCAATCTAGTTAGTTGTTTGGACTTGAACGTATACCGTGGAAACGAAGTGGGGACCAATACAGTTTTATCGGACAGCCATGAATGCTAGTCACGACGGTACTAGGTTCAAGATCGAAAGGAGAACCCCCTTTGGACACCGAACCTAGTCCCGAGATCCATCTCTCTTCCGCAGATGCGTGAGAAGCTATAATATATAATACGAGTACCCTCACCCTACGTCTTTGACAACAGGGGAGCTCACGCTCGGAAACCAAAGCGGATTCGACGTTGACGTGTAAGATTAGCTCACGAAGAGGATCATGAGGAGGGCATCGGGCGGACCCACTTGTTGTCAACAACAGGGTACAAGAACTAAAACAAAGTAAAGGGACCTGTTCGGTGCCCTCGGTCATAATCATCTCCGTGAGCCAATCTTACATTGATGATACTACAATCAATCCTATGCTCTTGCATTTTAAGAGCATTTCTTATATCATAAGGGCACAAACGATCTGTCTGAAGGTTTTAAAGTCTACCTATCATATGAGCGAGAGGTACAGCCGGGTCGTGCGGGTCCGATAATGTAATGTAACAGGGAACTACCTGTTACTGAAATGTGTTGAATTAAATACAGCCCCCGTCACCATAGCCTCGTGCGGCGATATCTGAGCGAGTAAA
>JAFELO010001205.1:0-18008 GCA_017140195.1 Eumaeus atala | reverse complement strand
GTAATTTAAAGTAGATTTTTAATTTAAAAATTAAAGAACCTTACAAACAAATTAGAATCTAGATTACGTAATGTATAATCCATTATCAACGAGATAGACACCCAATTATTCGTCTTTTATTTTATGAAAATCACTTGGACTAAATAATCAAGTATAACTTTAATAGGTTAATGGGCTCTTAAAACTAAAAGAAAACGTCAAACATTCTATAATGAATTAAGAATCTGTATATAAAATTTTAAACACTTACACCCTGCAGTTTCTGACATCACGGGGCGAGTGATTGTGAAGCGTGGTAGACTCAACCAGCACACCCTAGAGGTGTGCCCGAGATGGGCGGCGCTGGGTGACGATCTGACGTCATCATGGGGATTTCCCTGTCGAGCACCTTCACCGCAATGCTCTGCAATGGTTTTCTTGGTGGTTTCCTTCTGAGGTACATTCATGACCCAGAACAGCACCTACCGCAAGCAATATATACGCCATCCCATTCCAGAAAGCGTCCAAAACGGTCAAAATATAAATTAAAAAAAAATTAAGGGACGTTTGTTTGGTAAAGGTAATAGAGTTTAGGACAGATACCGCACCTTGGTAGTAGGACGCTCTTCCCAGGCGTTTTCGGTCAAATGTTATGATTTATTATGTAGCTTATGTAATAATGTGTATTAAGCGTAAATTAACTTCCAAAAAGTAACTTTTATAATTGAATTTCATTTATTCATAAATTTCATTTTGTTTCATTACGCCTTATATATGACGAATAGACTAACCATATAAAGAAATATATGAAAAAGGCTAAGTATCGCTTTCTAAATAATTTAATTTACCAGGACTTCGTACTTCGTGTGTACGTGAACCTGGTTCTCTGCATAATGTTGGGTTTTAACGCTACACCTGTAATTATTATTTTTTAAAACGTTCCCTGAGTGTGCGTGCGTTTGTGACACTCGAAGTCGACTGTCCACATAAATGATTAGAGTCATCGCCGTCACCGTCATGCTCGGAGGCATTTATCTGTTTGGGTCGGCACGGCCGGGCGCATACTGAAGTAGCACCGACTCAAGCAAACTTGTAATACGTCGGTCATGATACCAGCAAATGCAGGTGTACATGCAACTAGTCAGATATACCTATTACTTACATTATTTACATCTTCCCAAAAGTTTCTTTAGACAAGTACTTGTACACCCAGACAGCTTTTCTGGTCTAAAGCGATGTATCCATTATACCAATTTTCGACAAGAGTGCAAGAATTCCGGCAAACTTTAAATAACCTTAACTGAACTTACTGGGAACAGCAGCAAGCAAAGCAGCTTACTGGTACGTGAATACCGGACTCACAGTGCTAAGAAACCAAACATAACACCTCAAGACAGCAACATAGTATAAATACTCTTTGAGTTAATCGGAACAACTAAATAATTATAATTCTTCGGGTGCTTTTAATAATTTTGGACATCAGGACATCTGTTATCTCAGTCCACCCGTAAAAATGGTTGTTGTAAAGCTCCTGTAACGTGGGGCCACTTAAATACTTAAATAAACAGCGGTAAAACCCGTCAAAGTAGTTGTATTTTAAGGATTTTCTAGGTTTTTTTTTCCTAGCGTTGACATTATACATTAGCATCGGATTTTTTTTCTTAGAATGGAGGTCAAACGAGCAATCTGAGCCTTTTTACTACCAACGCCCATGAACATCCACACAATTACTACACCAATGCGTTATCCACCTTGCCCCCCTCCCAATGGGCCACCGGCTACTCACAAACCGCACGAAACACGCCACTTCGAAGATGTTACTTTCCGGCGGTATTATGCGTGCGAGACCTACCTCCCCGGTAGTGCCGGCTTAATTCCGTTGCATAGAGGATAAATTCAAAGATCGTTCAAAATAAAAAGTAATTCCTGAAAGGTAAATAGTACATATCTCGGAAACATATTTCCCGCTAACGAATTCATGGCCAAATATATAACATCATGAAGTTGTGCCAGACATGGTTTCAACCTACCGCTCTCACCGTCTCCATCCAACCCATTTGTGGTGAAAAAGTGTGACCAGGAAAGTCATATTTTTAATGATTTTCTTAATGAAAATAATAATGGCATAATTTTATATTGTATGCGCCACTTTGTCTCATACATTTGCTCCTCATACATTTACGAGTTAATTAGGACGCTACTTAAAACTCTTTAAGAAATTGAAAAATGTTCACTTTTCCACTTCCTTATACTATTCATTTATACGCTTCCGTATGCTTAGTGCACCGTTCGCCAGTTATTACGTCAGGTGCAGGCGCGCCACACGTACACATCGTAGTGACTACATTACTACACCCTCCAGAATGGTGTCTTGATACATTTGTGCCGATGTTTTGATATCTTTTATCACAAAAATATTGCTCAGTCACTCCTTCATAGCTAACACCCCACCAAATCACGTTGCACTCTGTCCACTAATTATGAAGTTTCCTTAGAGCTTTGAACACGAATACGGCCATTTTGTTTGTTTAAGTTTCACTCAATTGTAAAAATTTTCTCATCCGTAAACATTTTTGTCTGTGCGCTTTTCGCACCGTTTCAGTAGTTGTTTCAATTTTACCACCCTATTCATCTTTCATTTATCAGTTAAGAAATGAGCTGAGCGTCTTTTATAGGCTGTAAGTCCTAAAGCCATCTCTTAAAGTACGCGACAGTATTCTAGGTGTTACCTTCATTTGAAGAGATATAATGTTATACTTTCGGTCAGATTTTTTTCAAATTCTTTCTCTTGCTACTTAGGAGTGGGCGGAGAGACCGGAATACAATATTTCTCACATAAAAAGATATAGAAAGCGCGAAAAGAACAATAACATCAAAATTAATTGGATCTACTGGATTTGGAATTTCTAATAATAATAAAAATAATTTAAACAAAGTTATAAAAGTTAATCTTACTGATATCCCCGTAACTTGAAAGTAATCAAAATGTTTATTATACTGTTTATGAGATTTACCGGTGGTTCAACTGTAGTTTTATGTTTAATCTAAAGGTAATTAGGTTCGAAACCGCACAAAGCCTCACATATGGAACCGAAAGTTCACATCAAAATTTATATTATAAGCTCGCTGTTTCGATTTTCAGTATATTAATACACGTATAAAGTCTTTTACCTTTATTAATATACTGAATTGACATTCAATTAAGACACGCTTTACTTCAGATATCAATGTGCTATGTACAATGAGATCTGAATGAACATTAAAATTCCTAATAGACCATTATGATTCCTGAATGATCATTAATATACCTGAACGATCATTGTGATTATTAATATTCCTGAATGGTCATAAAGTTTCCTGAACGAACACTAACATTCCTGAATGATCATTATTATTCCGGAATGGTCATTAATATCCTTGATTGTTCACAAATATTACCGAATGGTCAGTAATATTCCTTAATGATCTTTAGCATTACCGAATAATCGTTTACATTTTTGATTGTTCACTAATATTCTTGAATGATCATTAACAATTTTGATTTTCACTAATTTTTGTGAATGATCATTAATATTCCTAAAAGATCATTATTATTCTTGAATAATCACAAATATTCCTGGATGCACATGTATAGATTACAATGCGGAATAGCAATAAATTATAGTTTGTTGAATGTATTGCCACTTCATGATAGAAATTTATGTTAACACTTTAATAAATATACTTAATATGTTATTTCCACAACTTCATATAACATCAAATACCTGGTGATGATAAGTCGAAGCGGGTCACAAATGTGAATTGAAATGAAATAATTGTGGAAATATATATTAAGTTTATTTATTTACTCAAGTGTTATCATTCAAGTTAAATTTTAATCCGAAAAAAGCATTCGTTTCCTGCGAGTAGGTAACCATAGTTTGTTGTACTTCCACTTAAGAGCTGCGGAACGAATTTGATTGAAATGTCGTACAAATAGAGGTTACAATTCGGAATGACATGAAAAATATATTAATTCCCAGAAAAAATAATGATTCCTTTATGATATATTTTATACGGATACAACCGCGAAGCACAGCAAAATAATTGATTTATATATTTATTTATGACTTTGATAATATTAGTTAAAAACTTGTGAGGGAATAGATTAGAGATGGAAAAACAGGGGCTCAAAATCGTGACCCTGCTCTGTGGTCTGGTATAGGAATTAGAAAACGCTGCACCATCCCTCAATCTATAGAATGTATAAAAAATAAAGTACTCAGAACCTGTCTGTCACGTTGAGTAGATTATCATGCGGTTTACGCAATTGTATGGAGTGATTCCCGAGGATGATCTTAGTCTGGCTATAATTTGTTAAGCTTGCAATCCATCCCGGTTTTTTAGGGGCAAAGCCCAGGTAGATCGCTAGTACACAATAAACTAAAGTATATTTCTCCAAGGGGATCAATACTCTCATGTGTAAAGTAAGCATTATATGCGAATGCATGTAGCGTGCGACCTTAGAAATTGTTTCAGCGTATACGTTGTTTGTAAACCTCTCGAAACGTGATATGGATACTCCTGGAAACTGGTGGAGACTGTGCTGCTTATTTTGTATACAAAACATATTTGGTTCATAAATGTTGTACTTGTTCATAAACGTTATATTAACATTCATAATTTTTGTTAGTTTAGAGTTTCAGCATTATAATATTGTATATCAGCTTTTATAAGTGAACAAGACCTAATTAATGGTTTTGATGTCTCTTGTTTACGCGAATGTTACTCATTACAAGAAAACTACTTTTGCGGTTTATTTAATTATTCAACTAACCAGCCGTTTCAGAAGATTTACACCATGCTCGCGGGTGGACTGAGGTGGCAGATGTCCTGATCTTCTAAGTTTTTAAAAATATTCGAATAATTATAATTTTAGTTGTTCAGATTAACGCAAACAGTACTTATTATATCTTGCTGCCTTGAGGTGTTATGTTTACTTTTTGATTTGATTATGTTCACCATTGGGTCCCAAGCAGAGGCAAGAACCCAGCCATCTTCTCTATTGAATTTCGGTTTTTTTTTTCAATAGTCTTACGGATTGTATGCGTTAATCGGGACAACTAAAATTATAATTCTTCAAGTATTTTTGAATACTTAGAACTTGATCAAGGATGGCAACACGTCGGCATAGTAATCATGTGGATATTCATGGGCGTCGGTAGTCGTAAAAAGGCTCCGATTGCTCTTTTGCCCCCTATACTATAAAAAATGCAAGAAATTTGCCACTTCTGTCACCCATATTGGTGTAGAGACGTGTTTATTGTTACTAATCGACTGCGTGAAAAGGGCAATGTTCATTGTAAAGGGAATTGTTATAAATTTACGCGCCTGCCCTGGGAGGGGTCCAGTGGTGTGTGGGATTCGCGGCACATGATAGTGCCGAATACCCACAAAAAACACCGCGAGTATTCAATTGGCTTCGCCTGGGTTCACTCCAGGCTAATAAGCCCCACCGTCACGACAAGGCTTGGACCATGTTGGGGTGCACTTACCACCCTACGTAAGCCCAGTAGCACGGAGTAATCTGTCTTAATAACGTAAGTGGCACTGCGAACTTGTAGAAGTTAGAAACCTATGTTTGAGACTTCCACGTTTGTTACACATTTTGTAGTTAACTAAAGGGTTTTAACGCGATACTTAAAATACTTATTACAAGGTACTGGCTAAGTTTTTAATAAATACCTTGCTCGACGTCTCGACCGCGTCACACCAGTCGTGGTCACGAGCCGACTTACACCTTGTAATAAGTACTTTAAGTAATGCGTTAACGGGTTTTCCGTTAGATGTCTTTACATTGTTCAATTTAGTAATTTATATATAAGTATTGTGTATATTCGTAGTCGTTTTGTACAAATCGCCGTATAAAATTGCGGCTAGCCTTTTCCAGAAAGGGGGCCGTTTCGTTTTTCGACAGACTAACGATTAGCTGGATTGTCATCGCGAGACGCTCCCCAATATGGCGCCTGAGGTTTAACCTCATCAAATCTTTTGAATTTAGACAGTGATAGTGATCAATGCAAGTATGAAATTAGGCCAGGAGATTGGAGTGCAAATAAAAAAATAACCTTATCATAAAGCTTCGGTTAGGAGCTATGCTCCCGCCTAAACCAACGAATCTATCTGGGCATATTTTTTTTTCACCGTGTTCTACAATTGACAATTGACGCCATTGCTGTTGTCTTGTCAAGCAACGCCGCGAATGTTAAAGGTAGAAACTAAAATTACGCTAGCTTTATTAAATATCGCATAATAACAAAATCTTTTTGGCGAAATTTCACTAGGTCGTATTCAATGTCGCTAGTCGTCGCCCCGCAAGAAAATGAAACAGCCCTGTTTTTGAAAATGGCTAGCCGTAATGAAATGCAGCGATTTAGATAATCCGACTGCGACATATATAATAAGTTGTTTTTGGGTCTTTCAGGGTCCAGAATTTATTACAGTTATAAAGCTAGAATGCTGTATAACCAATACTGCCAATATTCACCAAGCATCTAATTTATAGGATTGTTTGGCATTAAGAGCCCACGTAATATATTTGAAAGCGCCCGTTATGGTTCACACGCGATTACGCGTTTACTTACGGTTATATAATTTAGTTTTATGTCAGCACTTGAAGCGATTATGATAATCCATTGGAACGATTTTCGGAGGGATTTTTCTGGAAAAAAATCTTCATCAATCTAATAGGATAATTACGGATAATACGGTCATATTGTTGTTCGTATAAAGGATCCAAAACCCAAAGTGATGACATGTCACAGGACGGATGACAAAAAAATGCTTGTTTGCATTTTAGGAAACCTGGAAATTAATAACTGTACTAAAGAATATTAAATATTACAAACTAAAGTTCATTATTATATATTTTATACAAAATGAGTGCATACACTCGCAAATGTAGGTTCGTCAACCTCTTTTGTTATAAATCTCATCGACTCCCTCGATGTACTAGTTTATAGTAATAGTTTACTAGATTACAGTTTTCTATATAATTTACTAGACCACTTTTCAGTATTTCGGTAAAAATTTATAAAAAACAGAACATTATAATTACGTCACCAATATGTTCGTCCGTATGTCACAGACGTTTTGCTCGCAGATTATGGGTACTGTATACTTGACATTTGAGAGGTTCGCTACATGTTATAACATGTTTTGAAGTGCACATGTGTATGTGCAGAGGCAGGTGCACCCTCTATTATTCCCATGCTCCTATGCCGATGGGACGGCAATCCGACACGACCGGAGAGAAATCAGGCGCGGGATCGACGCAAATGGAAAATGGTAGAACTAGAGCATATCGTAAATGGTTTTTAAAAATATCACAATTTCAATCAAAACTTGTTGCATTAGCTGCTCAAGTAACCAGATAATCCTAATCAGGCATTTTTTTTGTACTGAAACTGCATTTTTTTTCTTAGGTTGAAGTAAGTTGTAAGTATGTAAGTAGCGGATGGTTCGTTCAAATGTTTGCATACACATAATTCAAATAAATATTGTGAAAAAAATATTTAGCACATGCATGCAATTTTATACATTTTTAAAAATGAAATATATATAGAGTAACGCTCCATAGAATATATTTGGCCGCCGTTACACTATTATTGACAATAGGACGTCTCTCCTGAGCTTCCCAACACCGTATTATGGTGTATTCTTTGTACTACGAATAGATAATGCGAAACACACACAAAATAGAATAGTGTATTTGCTTTATGAAACTGAATGATAAATACGAGCAAATATGTGTATACATTGTTTGTACGGGGTTGTGTTCAAGAAATTTACGCTTGAAACTATGGTAAATAGGTTGCTGAACCGACATAAATAATGTTCAATGTCTTTTTGTATCAGTCTTTCTCGCATTCAAACGTGTGACCATTTGCAAGAGACATTTTAATCGTTTGCGAATGAAGTTTTATGGTACAGGTTGTGGTTATATGTAATTAAAATGAAACATTTATGCGGCAATAGATAAGACTTTCTTAATTGTTAATATAATTAAAAAATCGTACAGATATATAAAAGAAAGTCCTTTCTCTTTTTACTCAAAATCTAGTTAAAATGTTTTCAAGCACATTTCACCAATGTATTTTTTTAATTTATATATTTAAGGTTGTTTTATAACTACTCGGGTCCTTAACGACCACAGTATCAACTTAAGAGATTTATAAACTTTAATCACTTTAATAAAATGGAGTATATGTGTACATCCCTCTCGAACTAAACAATCTTTTATGTTATTAGGGACGTTACATTTAATCCTATTGCTGTTGAGGTATGTACAATTCACTAACAAGTGTAACGCAGTGAGATCCACGCCATATTTATTTTTTTCCGCTTTAGTAATTGAGTGAACATTCGTCGTCATTACATTCGTATGACCAATACGAGCCTAGTCATGACTACTTTATCTTTCTTAAAAAATAGAATTACTTATAGCAACTAATTTGCTTGTGTTCCCTGCTATCCAATTTTTATCCCAACTCTTTCTAATTTCTATTTTCAAAAACTTTTTATTTCAGATTGACTTGCTTTGACTGATTTATCTGTCTGCATTATATAAGTTGCATTTTTGGCTTCAATATTCGCCTTTCCATTTCCAATTATCCCTTGATGTCTTGATTGTCTTAAGTTTACGCTGTAAAGCTTCTGAAACGTCGGGCTAGATAAATAAATAAATAAACCGCGATAGTATACTTAAAAGTAGTTTTATTGTATCCCGTGATGACTAGGAATCCAACAACCAAATCAATTCATAACAAAAATTAAGGAAAAAAGTGAAGAATTTTTTCCTTAATTTCTGTTATGAGTGGGTGAACATTTTTAACATTTTGAATGTTGTTTGTGGATCATCGGTCAGGATTTTGAGTCAGTATAAATAACGTTTTTTTTTTTAAATTTCTTCGATTTTGAATAAATTCTAAAGATTTATGAAGAGCAATTGCTTCACAGCTAAATATCTAATTGCAATCCAACAGTCAGTAGTGGTGGTAATCCTTTCCAGATATAATACCACATCTTGTACCTGTTACTATATTTATACCTCTCATTAAGCTCATAGAATATTTTTACTATATTACAATTCCTTACCAAATAGGAGAAATTCGTGGTTAAAGTAAAAAGTCGTACTGGCCGTACGATAAACGCCAATTTCATACGTAAGAACCTAGTATTAGATTTGACAGACCTCAAATCGTCGCGAAAGAGTCCGGATTCCGTTCATAAATTATTCGTGGGGCGATTGTAATTAAAAAACACCCAAATTTTAATAAAGAGGATGGATGCGTTTAATTTTCTTTTCATTTTAGCTTATTTATGAATCTGTTTATTTATTTAAATATATATTTTTCTAACAATTTCTAACTAGCTATATTTACTACGTAAGTAATTTGTATTTGCATACATAATATTATATACAAATATTATAAATTTATTTACTAATTTATTATAATTATATATTCTTATCTATATAGTTGATGATGTGTACTGTCACTTCTTCTTGGAAATTCATACAATAACTTAATTAAAAAATATGTATTTTAAATCTATAAATTTGTGGTAAAAGTATAAACAATTTTTTTTTTATTTAAGATATATCCTTATCTATTTGTTATTTATACCTGAAATATATTCTACATTTTTATACTTCTTTTTATTACTGGATACCTAAAGGGTTGTTTTTAAATCAAAAGATCGCGTAATGTACGCGTCAGTTGAAATTACAATATTATTCCATATCTCAAAATAGCTGAGGTGTAGCCATGGTAAGCTAAGAGTGCCGCTTCTATATCTGGGTTAAGTCTTATACTTTTGCTATATATATCTGGGTTAAGTCGGTGCAATTTATGCTTTATGTGAATTCTAATAACTTACTCATATAGGCTCACTTTGGAGACTGATCGATTGTCACTCTCGAAAGGCAGACCCGCCATCTTGTCTGGAAGAGAGACCCTGGAGGTACGCGGGAGCTCGGGCGTCCCTGCAGTTTCCAGATTAGTCCCCATATTGTGAAATTTTAGTAGCAATATGTGGCGTACGGTAATTGCAATAAGCGTCGCTCTACTTCCAACTCCATGTCTTCCCTTTACAGAAACGAATATGAAAAAGAGAAATATGAAAATAGCGTTTAAACAGCGGTTGCGCTCTTCTGACCTCACTAATATCCAAGGCTTACACTCAAATCTTGTAGCTGTCCATTACCATCTCGAGACTAAAAACCGGCACTAAAGTTCCTCTTGGAGACGCAGGTCTATTGTCCCTCTGATATAGCGTACCTTAGCTATCCTGGACATCCATTAGAATAGAGGTTTATTCATCGAGCCTACGGTCTAGACAGCCTCTGTTAACGACGTCTCCGCCAATATGAACATCCCAATTTATCGGTGATATGGATCCTATTGGATACGGGACTCGTAAAAATAGCGTATATCTGTATACGCCGTTCGCACAATGGTGACCTGGAAGCGAGCTGGCTCACAGAGTGTCTTATGGAAGCGGCGGGTGTATTTCAACACCAGTATCCATCGGCGCAATTCGTGATAATGGAGGCTCTCAATGCCCACAATCATGATTTCCTCTTCTCAGACTAAAGCACCGACCTTGCTGGAAGAGAAAGGCGTAAACAAGCTCTACCATTAAATCTAACCCAGATGGTACAGGACGCAACTAGCGTATCTAACGCTGTGGCACATACAGCAAACTGCCTGTATCATTTCTTAACGACGCAACCAGCGCGATACGTGATATCGGCTTCACCTCCACTAAGTAGCTTCGACCACTCTTTGGTTCCTTCTGTTTCAAACTATATGTCACATGACCCAAGTTCTAGAGGTACACGATGGATCATACACTATAAATTAGCAGACTGCGAAGAAATGCCCACTTTTCTTGCGCCCTAAGCTCGGAAGGCTGTATGCTTCTCTTCCGACGAGACATCTGCATGCGCGAACGACTCAACGAATGCCAGACCATGGAGTACTTCATTCCATTTTCTGGTATAATGTTAGTTAACAGGACGGCATCTTGCTTTGTCTAGACCAGTGTTTCCCAACCATTTGTAGGCCATGCTCCACCCTAACATTTCTAAAATTTTTATGCCCCCATACATAATTTTTAACCTTTAAAAATTTGTTTTGTTCCCTTAAGAAATATAAATGATAAGTTTTAGGAAGGAATCACTATGAAATTGTTATCAAAACATCCTAAGTAAAATTTCAAAACCTATAATGAAAAATTCAAAATAATTTTAATATTGATTTTTTTATATTCATTTAGTGCGATCCTTGCGCTTGATGCTTGCTGCACAGAGATTTTATATTAGGTTCCAATTTACTTAGCTTTAATCTCAAGTCTCCACGTTGTGTTATACAAGTCGATTTCTTTTTTATCAGTAAATCATTTACAGCACTAAATCCACATTCAGCTAAATATGAAGATGGAAACGGTAGTAAAAGTTTTCTTGCACATTTGGTTGCATTTGGGTATTTAGTTTCAGTTTCTTCACAAAACCATGCCATCGCTCCTTTTATATTAAATAAAGTTTTTACGGATTCATCATTTTGCAATTCTACGAGTTCTTCTTGATACTGCATATTTGATATATCAGACAAATCCACTAATATTGGCTGCATCATCCATGTTGGGAAATCAATTTGTTTTAAATCAGAAATCTTTCTTTTAAATCAGCAGATAGAATATTCAAATGATTGACAATAACAAGTAAAGCGGTATCAGTTACTTCACATTTTTGGAACCAATTAAATTGTTCAAAGTTTTTGTTGTTAATGTGTTTCTGATATAACTCTATATTGATAATGAAACCAAATATCTTTGTTTTTGCATCGACAAGTGTTTTTTTTGCTCTATGAAGTTGCTTATTTAATATACTTAGTTTTTCAAAGATATCGGCTAAATAACTCACAAATGCTTTACCATCGATTGTTAACAGATACTTCATTTCAGGTTGTCAAACAGTTGCATAAATCTTTTCAAGCAGTGGCTTTTGGATAGCCATCTTACTTCAGTATGAAGTAAAAGTATCACATGGTCTTCATTTTGTTGTTCACAATATAACTTGAAAAGACGTTCACATTTTTCACTAGTTTTAATGGCATTAACACACTTTATTACTATATGTAGTACTTCATGTAGAACAGGCGAGGTATTTATAGCTACCAAGTTTTCCTTATGAATAGCACAATGTACAATAATCATTTCTGGATTCGCATCTTTCATCAATTTTAAGCAGGCATTTAACTTGCACATACATAACATCATATTAGGGGCGCCATCTGCATCACAAGATGTTATATTTTTCATGGGTATATCATTGACATCTAAGTAGTTTTTTAACTTATTATATATATCTTTGGAGGTAGTGGTGCTTTCTAATCTTTTACAGAACAACATTTCTTCAGTGAAATGCCCTTCATCAATATATCTTACATAGGTTATCAATACTGCCTCACTGTCTCTCAAAGTTGATTCATCCATTTGTACTGTGAAATTTCTTGTTTTCAGCTTTTCAACAAGTTGTTTTTCAATATCCTTACTCATTTCGTCTATTCCTCTGCTAACAGTATTGATACTAAGTGGCATAGCTTTTACACCTTTGTCATCTTTTTCCAGAACCGTTTTAAGAAATGTTGATATTGAGGATTTTATCAAATTCTCTCCTATAGTGTGATTTTTTCCAGTTTTAGCGATTAATAAAGAAATTTGATAACTAGCCTCAGAAAGACGATCATTTGTTAAAGAACGAGCAGTGAATAGAGACTGTAATGTTGTTCTTTTCCAAACTTTTCTTTTAAAGTTTTAAAGTAACTCAAATCTGAATTTATATGAGCTCTATGTTTCGCCTTCAAATGCGCCTCAAGACGACCTCGTTTCATTGATTCGTTGGTCAAGCATTGCTGGCATAAAAGACAAAACGGCATCCGCTCATCGTGAACAGCGGGTATGAACCCAAAATTTTAAATATTCCTCCGAATATTGACGAGTTTTTTTCTTATTTGTTCCACTCATTTTATTATGCGCTAAAAAAACCATTATAAACAATATAATAAAATATGTGTTTAAATTAATTCAATATGACAGAGTAAACGTATGACGCAAAGAAACATATTTATTTAAATGTATATAATACGATTACCGATATTTTTTTCACTTGACAAAAAATTCTGGAAAGTTAAATGCTTCTAAAATGAAAATAAATATAAATAAAATCAAATACTTATTAAATATTGTTGTTGGTGGGTGTTAAAATAACAATAACTAAATAATAATTTATTTAGAATATAACAACTTAAATACTTTTATATATTGAAAACTGGTTGTGTATCTTGAGCATACGATGTCGACTATAATACTGATCGTGTTATGATGCGCATTGCGCAGTCCTGAGTTGTGTGTGCAAGTGAGTAATACGACATAAGCGGAACTGCTACAATATATCTAAATATATAATTGTTAAATCAACGATTACTTGACGGATACTTATTTCAAATTAATACTAACTGAATGATGTGAAACACTACAGAAGTTGAGTTGGGCCAATTAGGTGCGAACAATGCCGTTGTTTAGCGAGTTTTAAAACGTCCGGGGTTCCCCGCGACAGGTGGCGCACTCTACGGTGAATCCCCGACGAAGTTTACTTGACGACTCTAATTACCCAGTTGATATTTTGGTAACGTCAAACGAAATTATACCTAATAATTATTTACAGCATTTTTTAAGAATTTGCCTTTTTTGTTAAATTTGTCACCGATATTTAGCATTGCATTTAAATAACCCAAATCGAAAGGGTTAAAGTCGTGTCGAGTCCATTTTAAAATCGCCCCTGTGGGGCGTGGGCCCCACGTTGGGAAACACTGGTCTAGACCAAGTCAATGAAAAATTTCTTACGTTACGGACGCTGACACGCTGAGGCAGT
Source organism: Eumaeus atala (assembly GCA_017140195.1). NCBI lineage: Eukaryota > Metazoa > Arthropoda > Insecta > Lepidoptera > Lycaenidae > Eumaeus > Eumaeus atala. The sequence continues at coordinate 4,054 of JAFELO010001205.1, read as the reverse complement.
TTTCTTTTTACATATCTCACGTGGGTTGAATCGCGCAGAAACAAGTCTGAGGATCTACGTGAAAAAAGAGAGTCCATAATAAAGCCGCCAAGAACTGAAATAAAACTATGCAGACAGCTCATTCATATATAATAACGCAAACACGAATAGGAAACAAAGTTGCTTTTTATCTAGCGGGAAGTAAATAATTTTGGTCTCTTGCCAGGTCCATCTGCCACTCTTCAATCTCACCGCAATTGAGACACGACAGATCATTGGCTCATTCTGCTGAAGAGAAGGCAAACTTGCTTGCTTGCTTCACATTTTGCGGAGGCTTCTCGTCTTGAAGCCGGCTACGCCAATATACGTAAGAGCGAGACGGAAATGTCAGACATATGTATTCACCAAGTGGAGGTTCGTGAAACGTTGCTCTAACTAAGCGCCAATAAAGCCAGTGGTCTCGATGTTATTACTCAAAACTTGTTCAGCTCAACTTGCTCCCGTTCTAGCACGTGTTTCTCGCCATTCGCACAATACTAGAAGAGTACTATCGTCATGGAAGTTAGCAAATATGTAATCAATGCTCCAAAAAAGAAGTTGAGCCGACTCATTCAACTATGGGTCCATTTTATTCACATCCGTACTCCGTAAGACTATGAAACGAGTACTGAATATCAGGCTCATGACATACCTGGAAGCATGGTCTTTTTTAGCATTACAAGGTCTTCTCAATGACAGTCAATATGGGTTTTGACGGACAACACGGGACAACAGTTAACGGGAGATCTTCTCGCTTATGCCAGCAGCGGCCTGAGGAGCACTAGCTATTTCTCTAGACATTTCAGGCTTTTGACAGTGTACATAATGCAACAGCTTACTGAGCAAACTTCCATCGTAGGACTTACCACCCCCGTTTTGTGCCTGACTTCCCGAGAGAAAGATTGACATTAATAGTCCGTGACGGTGTCTCGTCCGATTTTACGGCCATTAATGCTGGAATAGTTCAGGGTTCAGTCCTCTCTCCAACTCTTTTCTTGCTGCACAGCAATAATGTTCAGAGACTCGGCATCGTTACACTGTACAAAGCCCATCCACACGTACAAAAAGATTCGAATCGACTTTCCTACTACGTAAAGCTAAGCTGTGGTATTCGCTTCCAGTTTCTGGGTTTCCTTACACCTACAATCTAAGATTATTCTAATCGCTGGTGAATATGCACATACTAGGCCAACGTGCACCATCTTCGTCGGCATCATCCCTTCCACCAGGTGCGTATGTAATCAAACGCAAGCCAGTTAATTAAAAAAAAGACATAAATTTCAAACTCGGTAAAAAAATAGGGAAAGAAAGAGATCAATAGAAACACGCATGTTGCAAATGTTTTTACACATCCTTGCTTTACAAAGTCTGTAGTTTGTCAACATAACCAATAGAATCCATACCACTGAGAAATTGGGATCTTCATATTGGCGGAGACGTCAATAACAAAGGTTGTCATGAACGTACACGCATACTCCCCTTGTAGAATAAAAATCTGTTGCTGTGCATATCTCTCTTCCAGGCGCCATCCGGCATAGGCATATAGTGCACCCCGGGATTTTTTGCATTACCTTGCCCCGCTACTATCTGTCAGCTGCGGACCGCGCCTTGGAGCCCGCTACGCGCCTAGATCAGTCTCAAGAGCAAGTCGATAACGATAAGTAATATTATTAGAATTTACGTAAAGCAACTTCACCGACGCAACACTGAATGCCAACACTAAACATGACAGAACTGTTTTGCAATGCGAATTTTGTCCAGTAGGTGGCGTCAAGTCACGGCTTAAGCCCACCACCAGAAAGAAGGTCGTGACCTGATTAGCACCGCCAGGATCACGTGTAGGGTTTCAATACTACGGGTACTCTCCTGCGAACGTGGGTGACTCGGCCCCAAAATATACCCCATAAAATATAATCTGTATACATAATAAAGGTATGTTTCATTATATTATTTATATTACATATTATAAATATATATTTGTATCAATTTTTTGCAATATTATAGTAATATAATATATGTATAGAATTGTAATAAAATAAATAGAAATATTTCATTATAATTATATATTCTTATCTATTTATTATTTATAGCTAAAATACATTTTCACGTTTTTAGATTTATTTTTATTACAGGATATATAAAGGATTTTTATACTTTCGTTCGCTACGGAGATTTTGCTTCATTCCACTAGTAAATGTTGAGAAACGCAACAAAATCCGTTAGATATCAACATGTTTGTTTATAAGTGGGCTCTGCCTTTTCCATGAGGTGAAACTTATGCTCGTTTGTCCCATTTGTAATTGAATAGGCTCCTAAACTAATATACCGACTTGAAAAAATATTTTACCGTTACAATCTTACATTATCAGCGATGACCAAAGAGTATGTAATATTGTCTCAGATTGAATGTAGCCAAAACGACCGGTTGGCTCAGTTGCTATGGGGGGCGGTTAGACCGCTTGTTACGCCAGAAGTCGCGGGTTCGAATCCTGCGTAGGTCATGGGTGATCTACGTGTTATAAGTATTTCTATAATAAAATTATTAAATATATAAAATGTCTTACTTTAATAATAATATTAAATATATTCCTGCTGTTTAGTACCTGTAACAAGTGCTGCGGTACTGAGTTCAAGCCTAGGCTGACGTGGTGTGATAAGTCCACAGATATACATAGATATACAAGAAAAAAGCGATAGAATATAAAGTAAATCGTTAGTATAGACATTATTTACAACTGGCTGTCCGAACAAACGTTGTTCTGTCATAAATTGAATTTGTGTTCATAATATCATGTTATATTTATTAGGCCAAAAATAAAATTTTTAATTTTTATAAGTATAATATTGTAATGAATTTTTGCCATATTTCGTGAAATATCAGTGCGAAGCCGGCTGGTGTTATATAACATTAAATGTCGATTGTAATTAATTTAATTTAAAATTAGCTTAAGACACGAACAAGCAGAACACGGCAAAGTGGCCGCCTGCTCGTTGCAAGAAGCATCAGGCGTCTGACATCTGGCCGATAGTGCCTAGCATTTATACAACCAGAGACGGGTCCCTTTCAGCGATGGCAATAATTTTGCTTATGATAAATATTTTCTATTCATGTTATTGTTGTGTGTGCCTTGTTGATGTATTAAATACTTAGTATAAAATATGGAGTAGGTATTATTTGTTGTTTGAATGTCTCCCTTAGGCTATTTGCAGATGTGTAGGCCACAAGGAGCCAGGTAGCAATTTATCAATTCCTGTTACAAATTTGTTAAACGTGCAAAATTTATTTCAACACACTAGGAGTATGTTGAAATAAATGTTTTGTCTTCTATTACATGGCGGAAGTATGATATCGAACTTTGCGAATGAATTTTCGGTGGCCCATCGAAGGAAACGAGGGATCATATATGTATAATAATTGTACGGATGTCTTTGGGTGTCGATTATTTTATAGATTAATAAACGGAGCCTTTTTACGACTACCGACGCCCATGAACATCCACATAATTACTATGCCGATGCGCTGCCGTCCTTAAATAGCCCCCCCTTCCCGCTCAACGGGCCACCGGCCACTCACAAATCGCAGGAAAAGAGACACAGAAGATGTCACTTTACGGTGGTATCAAGTGAGCGAGAGGTACCTCCCCGGTCGTGCAGGCCCAATCCCCGTTGCACAGGAGGATCTACATCCTCCTATGTAACGGGGATTGCATAGGACTATATATGGCACCACCTCCTCCTATGCAGCATGACCTTCGGAGTCGGAGTCGGAGTTCGACCTCAACTACGGTAGCGAGCAGACGTGTCTTTCGACTGTGCTCGCCCGCCTTTGTTGTGTCCGAAGCTATTGTCCGCACCGCGGTGCGTGACTAACCAATCTGAAGTGAAGAGAAGTTTTTGAAGTTTCGGTGCAGTTCACCGCCATCTGAACCGCCCGGCGACCGTGAGGACGCCGAAGTGTTCACGCGCAGACTGCATACCTCGATGATAAGCAGGTGAAGAATCCACACTCCAGTGCAGGCCCTCGAGCCCTGCACGG
>JAFELO010001204.1:294087-305933 GCA_017140195.1 Eumaeus atala | reverse complement strand
TGGGGGAGGAGGCCGGCCTCCTCTGACAAGCCAAACCGAAAGACGAGCTCAATTCTCCTTATACACGTCCCGTAAAATTAAACGGCACCGTGCGCGCGCCGTCCCACTAGCGTGGGGAGGGGGACCGTCTCTCCCTTTTCGGTCCCAAAAATAAATAACGATAGGGTAATGCCCACAATAATTCCGGTATGCTTCTTCCCATCTGCGGGAAAAGAGGGGGGTCTGTCCCCCTTTCGCCCACCTAAAACCTGAAGACAAAATGTCTTCCGTAGATCCGACGAACTGTAGGGGAGATGGCAACAGCTCCGCCAACAGTAATAGGTCCCTCTGAAAAAAAAAAAAAAAAAAGAAAAAAAAAAAAAAAGTATTAATCGCCATAGTACATGACTAGCCAATTTAAAAAAGTGTCGTTTTGATTTGTGGCGGAACAACGATTTGCCGGGTTGTCATTGCGAGACGTTTTTAATATGGCGGCTGACGTTTAGCCTCATTAAATATTTTGATTTTAGGCAGATGATCGATACAAGTATAATATTATAAACTAGACTAAATGTTTTGGGTGCAAACAAAAAAATAACTTAGTCGGGAGCTACGCTCTCGTACATCTTCGACCCTATCTGGGCATAATTTTTTATTTCTCTGTATTCGATAATCGACGCCATTGTGCCAGAGTGAGATAGAACACTCTGGAAGAAGCGGCCGGCGCTGTAAGACGGGATGCTACTACTGCTGGGTTGTCCTCCCGGATATGCTGTCCCTTGAGGAATGAGCCACCGAAGCGAACTTCATAACCCGGGTCGAGCCGCATTACTGCGGATTTCCGCACTTAGTGCGCGGCCATTGACTTCTGGGGGTGATAAGACCTGGTTTTGACCTTGATGCGTAGACAGCGAGCCGATAATATTTTTGCTATTTGGCCACGGAACCTTAAAAAACGCGCGCATCATTACAGTAACCCGACTTCAGTAGCGAGTCGATGTAACACCTAACACGCACATCGACTGTTGCTGGACGCTTAATGATGAATAAAATGTTGGTCTATGTATTTGAGCTCCTTCTTTTATAAAACCCTATTTCGGTTTATTTCCCGTTTATTATTCCGTTCTTCAAAATCTGTTGACATCGTTCTAGTAAAGTTATCGAAGGAGCCATTACACATTCGCAGACTGCTAAGCAAGCATATTGTACTTTCAATTTGTGATAAATATTTTCGTTCCCCCCAGCTATTTTCTTTTTCGTTTCGAATTAGTGATATTTATAAGCAGAACTTAACAGTAGTATAGGCATCTCCATCACAACTAATGTGGATTGTGAATGATGCTGAAAACGTGGCACGAATGTCGCCTAGTGAGTACGAGGCTTTAGTTAGTCTTACGCCTGATTTCTCTCCGCTCGTGTCATACTGCCGTCCCACCAGAAGGGAATGGAGAGTGGCACAGTCTTTCGTCATATTCTATCAGTCACTGAAATTGGGCGTTGCTCAATGAATGCCAAGGATCTCGGGTTGGATTTTATATAAAAACGTCAAAAAATGAGGTCTATTATTCGAGATGTATGTTATTTGTTACAAGATAATGTCGTAAATTGTGGAGCGCTCGTATTAGCACACAAATCATTATTTGATGGTATCTTTCAGAAATCGAGTGCAGGCCTCAGATTTTATGTGCATATGCGTGTTTTTCATAAACTTTCTAATGTTATTTCAAGATTTGAAACTCACATTCATCATCTTATGTCACTGACCTGATGATGAAAGGTTCAAAATCCGTTCATTAGCATGAGAAGGGAAAAGCGATATACACAGCCAACGACTGTCACAGTGAATCCCCTTCGCGACTGGTCGCGGTCCACGTGTTGTCCCCCAGCCCTCCTCCTTACCAATGGATCATCACAAATATACCACCCGAAACCTAATGTGAGGTACCTCCTCGGTCGTGCCAGCTCAATTCGGCCACAAAGCTGCATACTGTACTTACTCAATAGCACTTTTAATTAGGTGCAAGAGGGAAAAACCTCTTACAATGCAAATATTCGAGTGGCCGTTTAAGATCAACGGCCCGCAGCTGTGACGTCACAGCTAGCCGCAGCGCCTCCTCCCTCCCCCCTCCGCGATTGAGTCAAGTCCACGTGCTGTGTCTGCCCTCCAGCTGTGACGCCGCAGATACCCCCCTGCGCGAGTGAGTCACGTCCACGTGTTGTGACTACGGCTACATTTTTAGACTGACACTACAACACGTTTTTGTGTGGTACATGCGAAACAGTGCCCAGGTCAGCTAAAAAGGAGCACAGTATTAAGAAGGATAATGTTTAAATGTTTGTACTTCTTTGGGTCAAGTGTTATGATTGATATAGGTTTATATTTTCCTGGTACAGCTAACTTTTGGAGTAGAATTTATTTACGCTTGGTTTGGAAAGTAAGCTGATAAATACGTTACGGAAACGATGCAAACGGAAGTTGAGAGGGAGATGCATGTTAGTGAAGTTGTGGTTGGTGTTACCTACATCGCTTGCAAAGGCAAGAGAAAGGTGCGATCGCACATTCTATTTGTCTCTTTCTCCCACGGCTAGTTACGTTTCGTATAAATAAAGTTTTACTCACAATAAAACTACTTTTATAGATTTTATCGCGATGGGATTCTTTAAATAGCCCTACGTTGCAGAAGCTTCCGATTAACGCAAACAGTGTTTAAATATTATATCTCGCTGTCTTGAAGTGTTATGTTAAGTTTTTGATGTGATTATGTTTACCACTGGGTCTCAAGCAGAGGGAAGAACCCAGCCATCTTCTCTATTGAAATTTCGTTTTTAATTTCATGGATCATACTTGAAAGGGACTGATGTTCTCTAGTAAAGGCAGGGGGTAACCTCAGCATGCTCACAGACCGCAGATGTTATTGACTCACATGTGTCTGTAGTTTTGTCTTGATAACTTTGAGACTCGGGAGTGTGTTTTTTGGTATTTTTGTATATCAATGGCTACAAGTTACATGCATATATATATATATATATATATATATATATATATATATGTAAGTATTTTTTTAGATCGTCCATTCTGTCAACACAACAATTATGCAGTGGCCATCAAAAGCCTCCGACAGCTCGTTTGCAATTTTTCTGTAAAGAAAAAAATTTTAACATTTAAATAAATAAAAAAACGTTACATACTTTTTCCACAAATAATTTATTTTTCAATTTACATTTACGACCGGTTTCGGCTTATCATCGGGTAAACAAATATTTTTGTATATAAATGGTTCAATAAAAATGTCTACAATTAACGGCTTAAGTGTATTGACGCAATTTCTGTTTTTAATATTGTCTGTGAGTCAAATTATTCAAATAAGTCAGTAAATAACGAAAACATAATTAGCTACTGTGAAATACAATGATTACACATGATCAAAATAACTCAAACATCTTATAATTGATGAAGCCGTAATATGGTTTTCAACACAGGATAATTACATTTTGACATAATACATTATTAATTATTTTTAATAATGTCAAATTACAATGTCATACTGATCAATGAATAAATTTAAATATTAGTGTTAATGACAAAAAAATAAATTTTAAAATATAAATGTCACGTTAAATTAAAGTACTAATTGTAATGATAATAATTTGATGTTATATTATTCATTCTTAAAAATTTCAAAATAATCATTAAAAATGTTAATTAAATATTGGATTTATGTGAACATATTAGATTTTCAATATAATTTCCTATTATACAGGAGTGCCAAGCACTGTTGATCGTTTAAAAGATTCTCAATTTTTGTTAAAACGCTTGATTTCCAGTGAATGAAGTGAAAAAAAAAATTAATTGAAAATTAAATCATTTGAAATTGAAAATCATTTATGAATATGCTAGTTCATAATATGCATAGTTATGAAATAACTGTACACTAAGCACAACATGAAAATAAATAACAATAGCTGGGTACATGATTATGTTCTAACTCGCAGTTCATTTTGTGGGAATATTTCATGGACGTTTTCGTAACAGTGCCACGCTGCATTGTGTGCCACGCTGCATTGGCTCAGCACCACTGAGGTACCTCTCGCTCACATGCTACCGCCGCAAGTTATGCTGTCGCGTTTCGCGCGGTGTGCTAGTTTGCTGTGGCTCCAATGAGGGGAAGGATAAAAGAGTGATATAATAATATAATATATATAAATATATTTCAATAAAATTTAATTTTGTTTTCATTTCCTCGGCAACGATATTCATATCTGTGGGCGTGCGTAGTCATTACTCTCTTGCTGCCCGTTTATCTCCTTATACTATAAAATATACTTGAGAAAAAAGATAAATTCGCAAAAAGAAGTTTTCACTTTAAGAAAGCTAAATTCGCGTGAGGAAGTTTTCACTTAAAAAAAAAGCTAAATTCACACAAAGAAGTTTTCACTTAAAAAAAAACTAAATTCGCGTATAAAAATTTTCACTTTAAAAAAGCCAAATTCGCACAAAGAAATTTTCATCCAAATTCGAATAAAGAATGATTGTCCTGTATCGGTCAGCGCCATCTGCTCTTACATGGAATACTTGTACATAATGGTATAGAGTACCAACATATACGTATAATAGATGGCGCTACACGTGGGGTCAGTAACAGCTTTTTTTCTCATATGTCAAGAACTTTTGGAGGACCTTTAAAATATTTGACGTCCTGTAACTCCAGCTTCATGCACGAAACGGTATGATAGTAACGTTCAAAGTCACAGTAATGTTCCCAATGGGTGGAGCTTGCGAGAGAGCATAGTAAGTGGTTTCTTTCACGATCTATGCATTCACAGAATAATTAGCGGGCCGTTAACACGAGAAGTTGTATCCGTGAACCGTACGGACAAATTTTTAAGGTTAATTCTACGAAATATGTTCTAAGTAGACGGGATGGACAAGTTTTATGTCGTGGCTCGTGGCTGGTGTCGTTAAACAGAGGATGTTGACGAAATGGTGAGACCTTATAGGAGCAGGATGTATATTATCTAGATTCAATCAATGCTATTGCTGTGGTGCAGACGAATTGGGCCGGAACGGCTGGGAATTAAACATAGCACGGCTGTCAAGTATGGTATGCTGTCGCGTATAATTATCCTGGATTGTATCACGATAAAAGTGTTAGTAAGATTTTGAAACACTAATGTAAATAAACTGGCCGCACGGTTTCACCATCCTAAAATATTTCCCAGCGCTACCATTATTTTATTTGGTTACAAAAGTATTTTCATGTACTCGTAATTCCCTGTTGTAATCTAGCGCGAAATTTCCACGAAATCCGTTAATTACATTTTGCGTGTAACAAAACTAAAAATAAATAACAAAAGTACTTTCATTTTTAATCAGATTTTTAATTGATTAGGTGAGTGAACGAGCAGTCAGATCCTCAACAGTCGGACGTCCTCTTTATCTCCTCCACTCTACAGAAAACTCACAAACCGCAGGCCACGGTATAGCACAGGTGTGAGTATGTATTCGATTGATGAAAATTCGAAATCTTTATCGTGACGCATTTCGTTTCCTCGAGTTCCTAACGAGTTTGTATAAAAATAAGTTTTAACTCGAAATGTTTATGAATCTAGGCATCATACATCAATGCTGTTAAATCACCGTTTTTCTGGCTATTGTCAGTTTCGTTAACAATGCGTCATTGTTTTGCAACGGTTTCGATTAAAATTGCACTCGCACATGTGCACGGTGTTTTAGTACAGATCCTAGTACGTGACTGTAGCTCCGACAAGTGAAATAGCTGGGCATACGCACAACTGGAGAACCAATCACAAGTTCCGCCAGATACATGCCTCCCGCGTCCCGCTCTCGCCCCTTCGATACCATATTTCGTACTTCTGCGCGGTAACGGTCATAGTTTCGTGCCGGGGCCTATAAGTGATAGTTCTATTACTGCATTGCATCCGAATTGGAACAATATACCATACTCGCTCGTAATGCTATGTAGTCGCGTTTAGTATGGCTGTGAGAGTCCCTTCTTAGGGTTTTTCTTGTTATGGAACTCACAAAACGTACTGACTTAGTTGGAGGCCATTACTACATTTTTGAAGTGAAACTCTTATACGCACTGTAGACTTGGGAAGTAAACTGGCGAACGTGTGATGAGAGCGTTAGGAAGACGAGGCCCACCGAAATTGAGAGGGAATCTATAAGTGAGTGAAGACAGGAAGAGAGTTATGTTTTACATATTACTGTAGGAGAGAGAGATGTCCACACATTTATTTTTCATATGACAACAGGAGTTTTACTTCCGAGTTCGTGTGGTCTAAAGTGCACTCGTATTTTTATAGTATGGGAGGGGTCAAACGCGCGGATTTTTGAGTAACGCCAACGCCAATAGACACTTGCATAATTGTTAAGCAGCCTCTTGTCTACTTCCCTCCTCTTATCCAATGAGACACCGGAAACAAACAAAGTGGAAATACATGCAACAGAGCGAAAGGTTTGTTTGCAGCTTCGCACTACCTCTTACTTGTCCTTAGTACTAGAATAACATAATAGGCCAAGCGGTGCAACTTTTCCGGCTGTGTTGACCCAATGCAATACACAAGTTTTTACTGAATTTGCCTTATTCGAGCCAACTCAAGGCCAGTCAGCGCAAGATAAGTAAGGAGCTGCTTTGCAGCCGAGTGAGTTTGACACGACTTGGGACGACTTTTAGCGACGTGAAGTGTGGCTATACCGTTGCGGTTTGTTAGGACTGTCTCCCTGGATTGCTATGCATCTTCATATGACTTTGGTGGGTTGTGTGTAGGCATCGACTTGCCTACGCTACATGTGTAGGTAGATACTAGGGTAACATAACAAAAGAAGCAATCTCTTAACTTAAATAGTTTATGGCGCTCAGCTCGTAAGAGCCGAAGTGTGATGTAAATATGAGATATATGAGTAATAAGACCATACCCTTGCTGAATTGCACTTCTTGCCGGCGAGTGTTATTGCTCCGGTCGTTCCCGGCTGCAATGCAGCAGGGATAAATTTTACTCACTTTTCTCAAACTCTCTTCCCAAGTGTTACATGACCCCCTAGATACGTAATACCAAGGATAACATAACAAAACAACTGTAGTCTGTATAAACACTTAGAGTGGCACCAATGGCACACCGGCATACTCATCATCATTCGTGACTTTCCCTGAAGTACTAGGAAAACGACAAACCGAGCAGTGCTCTGTAATAGCTTGTAATATTTCGCCTTCTGTTCTCCTGCTGTCGTCATCACCTAACTCGTGTGTTTAATTCCAGTACCTCTTCGAAGTCGGCCACAAGGTGTGCGTGACGCAGCCGCGGGTGACGGCCGCCGTCACGCTTGCGAACAGGGTAGCGGACGAGCGCGGGGAGGGGGAGGTGGGGGGCAGTGTCGGCTACGCCGTCGCGCTACGTGCGGAGAGGAGCGCTGAGAGCGGTGTTGTGGTGAGTTGGTACGCTGTCGCGTTTTGTGCGGCTTTTAGTATATTGGGCTATTTCGTCGCGCTTCGTGCGGAAACCGTGGGAAGCGCTGCATGGGTGGGTCGCGTTTATTGCGGTCTATTTTTAGAATCTCATTTTAAGCCTACAACTTCATAAGAAGTACCAGGTTAATATGAGTTGACAGAGTTGTACAAGGAGAAACGTTCTATAAATTATAAAACTGAATTTATTTTGTTTGAAGTGATGTAACATTTGTCTCGAGAAGTCTTTCTTAATTAAATGAGCCCAGCAAGTTCAGTAAGGGTCGATCATAATGGCGTGGGGCCTCGGTCCTAGGGGACCCATGACATAATATCTGATGAAGTTGGGCAGGCCGCGACCGATAGTTAAACACCTTTCTCGATGTACGGTTGCTTCAGTGTTTGTGGGCGTTACAGTGGACGTCAGGTGGTTACGTGGGCGTCGAGAATAGGCGCGGGGATCAGACTACGTCATTACGTCATAGATTGTTTCTAATTCCAACGATGGCATGGGCATCTTCTGCGGATGTTTATTGGTGCAACGTCACCAGAAGACCCCTAGTCGTTGTATATACTAGCACGGTGCAACTCTAAAGCAGACAAGCATTTGTAGTTTCTAATGAATCCCAATGACCATAGACATCCGCGCGTCGTCTTTCCACACCCAATGGCTCAATCGAAACTTAAGAATTATTGATGTCTTAAATTTAAAACCTCCAAATTTCAGTAGAGGAGATGGCTGGGTTCTGCCCTCTGCTTGGGACCCAGTGATAAACATAATCTAATGAGAAACTAAACAACACCTCAAGACAGCAACGTATAATGAGTAGTGTTTGCGTTGATGGGGACAACTAAAATTATAATTCTTCGGGTACTTTTAGTAACTTGTGACATATCAGTCTACCCGTGACCATGATCCAAAGCTTCTGAAACGTCGGGCTAGTTAAAAAATGAAATAAACCGCGACAAAATTGGTTATAGTAGTTTTATCGTAATGACCATAGCTATTTTCGTGTTGGTAATATGTTAGCGAGAGATTTCAATCACAATTAAAATGATATGTTAAATTCGCCATTTGAATTGCAGGGGGTGTAACTCAGTGGTAGAGTGTCTGCTTCGCATGCTGAAAGTCCTGGGTTCAAATCCCAGCACCTCCAAAGTGTATTTCTTTTTTTCAAACATATTTAAATATTCCATTTTTTAAATTCTAATGTAAATAATAAAAGTTAAGAATGTTTTAATGCATTTTGATTTTGAATTTTTTGTATTCAAAAATATTTGAACACAAAAAATTAAAAATCAAGTCTACGGTGTATGTAGTATTTATGGACGAAAATAACGAGTAACAAACATCCGCAATACCCCGGATTTTATAAGAGCCTTTGAGGAAGTTAAATACTCATAATTTGTATCGTGTCAGCAGACCAAAATTTTTGCTATTACAATCATCATCATCATCATCATCACCATCACCACCATCATCATCATCACCATCACCACCATCATCATCATCATCATCATCACCATCACCACCATCATCAACATCATCATCATCACCATCACCACCATCGTCGTCATCACCACCACAACCATCATCATCATCATCACCATCACCACCTATATCATCGCCATCACCACCACCACCAACATCATCATCATTATCATCACCATCACCACCACCACCATCATCATCACCATCACCACCATCATCGTCATCACCACCACAACCATCATCATCATCATCACCATCACCATCATCATCATCATCATCAGCATCATCATCATCACCATCATCATCATCACCATCACCACCATCATCGTCATCACCATCACAACCATCATCATCATCACCATCACCACCATTATCATCGTCATCACCACCACCACCACCATCATCATCATCATCATCATCATCATCACCATTATCATCGTCATCACCACCACCATCATCATCATCATCATCATCATCATTATCATCATCATCATCATCATCAGCCCTTGTCGGTCCACTGCTGGACACGGGCCTCTTTCAATTTTCACAAACTTAACCAAAATTTATTTGTGACAACATCACAGCTGCATTGCAGCTGAACTGTTCAGGCACGACCGGAGGTGCCTCGCCTCATGGTACCGCCGTAGTGACCACTCCGCAGTCTCACTTCTTCCGGGTTGTGAATCGCCGGTGGCCCATTGGAGAGGATGGTGAAAGGCAACGCATTTGCATTGTAAATAAGCGGATGTTTATGGGCGTCGGTAGTTATCAAAGCTTTCGTTGCTCGTTTGTCCCCCAAAAAATAAAAAAGCACACACACATACGTTCATAACTGTTAAAATCACTGCCCTAATCAACGGGCAGCCGCGCCCGGTTTGTATGGATTGTGCCGGCGCGCGTCAGCTGGGACGCGTCACCTGATAGACAGAGACTTTTTGAGGGGGTTTTCCCCCTCGCGCGGAGACAGGCAATTTTTTTTTGGTGAAGTTATACTTGTTTTGTGCGTGTTGGGCCAAAATGATGTGAGTAAATTTTTACACAATTCCACACCCCGAAGTTAGCTACAGCCAACATTTCATCCTCTCTTGCCACGCCAAAGGTGTAGGACTTCCGACGCGTGTGCATCATTTTTTACCGCTCTATGCTAACGGAAGTGTCCAGTGCCCCGCCATGATTCCAGCATTGTCATAGTGTGAGACTCAGTAGCCTTGGGTGAATTGAGACATCTTGGGCGAAGCCAATTGATCCAAGGAGGCAGCTCTTTGCACCCCTGTTATGTGAAGAGGGGCAAAAGGGCTAAAGAGGAGGCGCTTTTGCGCACGAGGTAATGGGCGAGGATGTAAACCTCACACCAGTCCCAATTTGGCGGGGTTCTTGGGTGGAGTCGGTCCTTTAGGGGGCTGACTAGCCGTCGAGGTGCCCAGTTCATTTGTAGTTCCAGAGCACCTCACCAATGGCGGCACTGTGGCACTCGATGTGGTTTTAGTGGTTATTTGTCACTACAGCGTCCTGTCGACTGTCTGAGGTGAATCGATTTAGAAAAACCATCGTTTAGTGTCGATAAATGTCACCTTGGTTTGTCGCATTTAAAATCATTAATTAACACGATAACGCCGTACATATACGACAAATATTTTTATTTCCTTCATTTTTTCTTTAATCCTCTGCTAGCTATAAGGACCGCCTCTTGCGGTGACAGCCACCTCCAAGTTTTGCAAGAATTTGTAAACACTGTTGATAACATGATCTGGCATTGTTTCAGTTCATGACGGAGGGTGTTCTGCTGCGGGAGATGTTCGCCTCGCCGCTCCTGATGCAGTACTCCTGTATCGTCTTAGATGAGGTTTGCACTTTCGTCATTGTAACAGTCAACTGCTATACGGTAGGACCTCTCTATGAACGGAAATATGGCCCATTCCCGCAATGTTCCAGCCACGCATGAAACACGACACCTGGCCTCGTGATGATATACTCAGAGAGGTACCTCCCGCTCACGACGATCGAGTGACAGATATGCGGTCACGTTTTGTGCGGTTAGCGAATTTCAAGTGGTCCATTGGAGAGCAGGAGGGCTGAGCAGCAAGACGCATGCGTAACAACAATGCGGATGTTTGAGGCCTCCGACTGAATGTTTTATTTTTCCTTGAGGTAAAACTTCTTTACGCTTGACTAAGCAAGAACTACGTTTGAAGAAGGCGTTACAAAAACGAGGCTAACGGCAGGTGAGAGGGAGATAAGTAAGTGAAGGTAGAGAGAGTTACGTGTCGTAGGGGCGATAGAATTGTATATGTAATATTTCATACTAATAAATTTCACCCCCCGGGGTGAAACTCTCTGTGTGTTGGACTTCTAAAAATCCTTTCAGGTTTCTAGTGATAGTAGCTGTCGTCGGCTGTGCGTTGTCTTTCAGTTAATCGATCAGTCGCTTAGTATCCGTAGAAAACTGGCGTGTGCGTGTGGGCGCAGGCGTGTGTGCTTGTTCGTGTGCGTGTGTGCGCAGGCATGTGTGTTTGTGCGTGCGCGCGGGTACGCAGGTGTGCGTATTGGTGTGTGTGTGTGTGTGTGTGTGTGTGTGTGTGTGTGTGTGTGTGTGTGTGTGTGTGTGTGTGTGTGTGTGTGTGCGCGCGCGCAGGCGTGCGTGTTTGTGCATGCCCATGTGTGGGTGTAATAATATCACCCTCGTGTATCCCCTGTTTTGTGATAACAAATATTATCTAACAGGATAGCACAAATTAAATTATTATCTATGATATGTTATTGTCGTTAGCTGTTTGGTGATATCTCCTTATGAAACTATTTGCGGCCCGCGGTTTCACCCGCGTACCCCGGTCTCATATTTTCTATAACTTTCCTTGTCAATGTAGCCTAAATAAAAAGGTACTTTTTCAATGACAACCAGAATTTTGACG
>JAFELO010001204.1:233694-293581 GCA_017140195.1 Eumaeus atala | reverse complement strand
CGCCGAAGGTGTTTGTATGAAGAGAGTTGTGAATGTGGAGGAAGCAGGCTTCCATTTTCTCTGCCTACCTGCCGTTGTGATATTTTGTGACCTCCATCTATTTTCTATGTGCCTGGTAGAATAACCAGCGTGTTTGTATAATGAGAGTTGTGAATGTGGAGAAGACTAGGCAGATGTGTAAGGGATCGTACTATGTAGGTCTCGGTACCCTCCGCCTACCCGTTACGGAAGGGAACTGGCGTGAAGATGCGCCGACTTTATTTAAAACTTACATGGCAAGCCATTATATACCATGCCATGCCGATGCAATATAAAAATTAAAGTAGATTTTCAGCCAAGATACTCCCGGGCGTTCCCAGAAGACCCCACCAAAGTTTCAACATAATCCGTTCAGTGGTTTCGGAATGCGTAGCGCTCATGCAAGCATACATTGTTTTCAGATATGCCCAACGGTTTCTATGGCAAAGTTTTCGTCCGTTTCCTCAAAAACTTTTAAATTCTATTTCGCCCCCTTAGGAATAAAGTTTCCATGAGCTGAAACGGGTATTTGCGATTTAAACAGCGGGCCAATTATAAGGTTTCCAAATTTTAAAACTTACGGAAATTCGCAACCAGTTTACACCCACTTTTGAACCACTATAAACTGTTAGAAACTTTGAATTGTAAAACAAATACATTTTTAAACATACAAAAATAAAGACTTTCAGAATTTGAAATCTTTCGGAAATAAAATCGTAGTTACTACTTCAAAAATGAAGTACTTTTGAAGCTATCCACGAGTGCCAATTCTTTGATCCCTCATTTAAACTGGCCATAATTTACTGCACGAGTATATATATATGATTGAGCTTTTAACGACTACTGACATACACAAACATCCGTGGAGTTTATGCGGACGCGTTGGCTCCCTTCCCTCCTCTCCAATCGGCATATGAAAACTCACAACAACAACAACACACCTTCACGGCAGCTTCCTAATGCGATATGCAGAGAGGACGGAATGCCACACATCACATCACGACCCTTGCATACCTCCTCCGCATTTATTCTCTCTTCATACAGAAAACTGACAAACTGCACGAAATGCGACAACCGACAACTGCTGCGAAGTGCCTCGGTCGTACCGGTCCGATTAGGCCTCAATGCAGCGTGGTACTACCTCTTAATGAAATGTTTCATTACTATACGTACATGCGTTTAGTAGGACGAAGTGCCATGCTGCATTGCAGGTCAATTGGTAAAATACCGCCCTGTGGATTATGGGCGTCGATAGTCATCAAAGGTCTGAGCCATTTCATTGAATCAGAAGAAAATAGAGGGAGTAAGAATTAATTCCACTCTCACTCCATAGTCAAAGTGGGAGACAGTACAAGATTGCAATGACTTGTAAAAGCCAAGAAAAAAAGAGGGCAGCCAGATGTAGCCCAGCTGCCCACGGAGAGAGGGCAGCCAGATGTAGCCCAGCTGCCCACGGAGAGAGGGTAGCCAGATGTAGCCCAGCTGCCCACGGAGAGAGGGCAGCCAGATGTAGCCCAGCTGCCCACGGAGAGAGGGCAGCCAGATGTAGCCCAGCTGCCCACGGAGAGAGGGCAGCCAGATGTATCCCAGCTGCCCACGGAGAGAGGGCAGCCAGATGTAGCCCAGCTGCCCACGGTGAGAGGGCAGCCAGATGTAGCCCAGCTGCCCACGGAGAGAGGGCAGCCAGATGTAGCCCAGCTGCCCACGGAGAGAGGGCAGCCAGATGTAGCCCAGCTGCCCACGGAGAGAGGGCAGCCAGATGTAGGCCAGCTGCCCACGGAGAGAGGGTAGCCAGATGTAGCCCAGCTGCCCACGGAGAGAGGGCAGCCAGATGTAACCCAGCTGCTCACGGAGAGAGGGCAGCCAGATGTAGCCCAGCTGCCCACGGAGAGAGGGCAGCCAGATGTAGCCCAGCTGCCCACGGAGATGTAGGAAAAGTTTAGCCGATCATATTGATTACGCCAAAATTTTTTACTTAGTGTTCTGGGCTATTAATGTGCTCGTTTATCCTATGCTATAAAAATAAGTTGTCCTGGCCCTATCAGGTCTTTAAGCCGGACTCACTAAAAGCGATATATGAGCCATTCACGGCCACCCCATCGAGTGGGCAGTGGTACTTGTGGTCATGATAAAGCGTTATCAATGTTTATTTTAATAGCTGTTATCTCACGTCACTTAGGAACGAGTAAAACCAATTTTATTCAATAGTTGTGAATTCGTAGCAGAGGTTTAGCTATACTCTCTGATAGTACCGGCCCACAGAGAGTCGACGACTCCGTGTCACCCTTGTCGTGTGTCCGAAATGAGCGGTGCTGCGTCACGATCTGACGTCGGTCATCGGAGGGAACTTGTCTCTGTCAAGAATCATCGCCACGATGATCGAGAATGACGAGTCCTATGAGGCTATGACTTCCCTCTACGAGACAGTCGTCTCCCAGAGGGGAGCAGGTGAGAGAGAGGCTGCAGATGCAGTCTCCCCCCGCAGATGACGAAAGGGGCCGCGAAGGAAGCGCCATATCTTGCGCCTCCAGCAATAGTAGTGCCCCTGTGTGCGAGGTGGGGGGTTGGGAACCCGACCTTTTGAGTTCACGCGGATACGGTCTCCCGTCAGGTGGTCGCGCGACAGAGGGGTCAGGTCGCGTAAATGAGTATGCGGTCCATTGTCTGCCCTATTGAACATAGCGCTCGACAATCGAACCACAAACTCATCCAGCGACTCTATCCGCAAGTCACGCGCGATCACGTCGTCACGGACGTAGCGACCGGCTCCCGTGATGACCCGTTGGGATATGTTTCGCTGGGCTTGCAGTTGTTTCCGCTGGGCCTGGGATGTTAGCGATTACCATGCGGTGGCGGCTTAAGTGAGGCGTGACCGGATATACGTCTTGTAAATCCCCAGTTTCGTCCTTGTAGGAACTGGTACCGGCCACAGCAAAGCGCGGGCTGTTCTCGTATGGTTGACCGCTCGGTCCGCCTGCGAGCCCATCCGCAGCGCGCGGTCGATACTGCATCCGAGGTACACGACTAGGGATTCCCAAGACACATCCTGGCCTCTGAACTTTAACCGCCCCGTCATGGAGCGCCTCTTGCTGACATATAGCGCCGTCGTCTTACATGACATGGCGAGCATGACATCTACCTCACCCTCTCCCGAAAGATCGTTGAGTGTGGGGATGTCGTTGGTGTAGGCCGCGTACAGGCAAGGGGATAGGCAACTGCCCTGTGGCACTCCGGCACGTATGGCCTTCACTGAAGAATGCCTCCGCTCCACCGCTACCCGGAAGTTCCTACCTTCCAAGAATGACGCCTCTAGTCTCACAAACGCCAGCGGGACGCCGGCGTCCATCAACTTGTACAAGAGTCCTGGGTGCCACACCCTGTCGAAGGCCTTCTCCATATCGAGAAAGACTGCGACAGAGTGTCTCCCCTTGTTCATCTCTACAGACAAATGGTGGATCACCCGCGACAGTTGCAACGTGGTCGAGTGGCCGCTCCGGAAGCCGAACTGTTCGACCCTTATGGTAATGTACAGCTTCAGCCTCCGAAGCAGAAGCCTCTCGAACAACTTGGCGATGTGCCCTGAGCGTAGCTATACCGTGTAGTGTCCATGGTGTACCGTCCGGTGTCACTTCTCATGGCGTTATCATCGTGTAAGTATACCGTGTGATGCCACACGAATCTGTGACGGGGCCGTATCTACCCCGGCCTGTAATTTTAGAAATTGGGATGCTCTTGTTACTATAAATTTTAAATTTGAGCGGGAAACGAGCAATCAATGCCCTATGGTCACTACCGACGACCATAAACATCCTTATAACTATGTTGCGTTAATGCTTTGCCCTCTTTCACCCGCCGACCCTGCCAATACCACTTGGGCCACTCGTTTCCCACAAATCGGACTAAGCACGACGAGTGTCTTGCGGTATCTTGTGAAAGGAGACGCGCCACCAAGGTCGTGTTGGACCGGTTAGAATGCAACATCGCAATGACACTGTAGACACTGATTATGTTTTCAGGTTCACGAGAGGTCGCTTCTGACAGACGTTCTGATGGGACTGTTGAAGAAAATAGCCAGAGTAAGTTTGTATGACGCTAGTGATACCAAACTCTTGCCATCGCGCATGAGCTGCCCCTCTTCGTTATAGGGATGAGGAGGGACCCTTTTCCCTCGGGCAACATAATCTTGAGAATCGGGATGCATACTTCTCATCTGCAGTGAGAGAGGGGTTATGTCCGGGTATCGAGCTAAAACCTTGATTCGTGTTTAAAGTTTCTATTGATTTTCTAAGGTTTAGTAAACAAAACAGTTAACGAAAATTGCTCTTAGGGGGAATTATAGAAATTCTATAAACATGATGCTCCCCAGCCATGAACCTCTCCATGAGCCATTCATACACCTCTACCCCACGCGATCTGCCCTCGACGTCAGATTCGGTGGATGAGGGATACAGCGGGAACCGTGGGCTCTATCTTCAATAATTTAGGATTCTAATGGTGAAAGAATTTTTCAAATGGGTCGAATAGTTTCGGAGCCTATTTAATGCAAACAAATAAAATATTTCCACTTTATAATGCTAATAGATGTTAAATTTGTCATCGTATATAACGTGGTGCGATAAGACCGATAATGAAAACACACCGCTCGAAACGCGATAGCACAGCTGGGACATTACGGTGGTCGTGTCCGCCCACTGACACTTTGTACCTCGTGTAAACTATGTGTTGTCATAGAAACGCAAGAATCTGAAATTAGTAATATCGTCGGCCACCATGGACGCCGACTTCCTGAAGGCCTTCTTCGACCTGAGCACCAAGGACCAGCGGTCCACCTCCGTGGTAATGTCCATGGAGGGTAGGACCTACCCCATAGACATACTCTACGCTCAAGGTAATTCTTTATATATTTTAATAACATCGGAGGAAAAACGAGTAACGTACCAATGTACCATGGCATCATAAATGGACTTTTTACGAGCCATTGACCCGCATCCAAGGGTGTGATGAGAGCGTTACGGAAACGGTGAACGGAAATTGAGACAGAGATATAAGTTTATTAAGAGGAAATTGAGACAGAGATATAAGTTTATTAAGATGGAAAAATAGATTTTTCTTATGACTGCTCCATGCCGACGGAAGTGTCCAGTGCAGATTCACCGTTACTATCAGACACGTCGGGCGGCGGTCTAGCTGAGATTGTGGTCGATAGAGGGATGTACACCCTCCTTTCCCGCAGATGGGAAGGATGAATCCCAATAGTCATGGAAGATTGGCGATAGTAATTATTCTTTCTTGGACGAGAGCACCGATTCCGACGTCCATAAACATCCGCATAATTACTGTTCCGGTGCGTCCACTCACCGACTGCTCACAAACCGCGACACTGTAGATGTCGCTTTTCGGCGGTATTATGTGAGCGAGAGCTACCTTCCCGGGCGTGCCGGCACAATTCCTTTGCATAGGACGATGTAGTGTCATGCACTATACCTGGAACTAGCTCTTCCGAAATGATGATGACGGTGAAAGCTGCTATTATGGGGATTCTATTCTCTACTCTTCTATTCTATTTCAGAGCCGGTGCCAGACTACGTGAAGGCGACTGTGGACACAATTGTAAAGATACACGAGAACGAACCCTTTGGCGACGTACTAGCCTTCCTCACGTCACAGGTGCGAAAAGTTGCTGCGCTCGAAGCGCTACAATACTGGCGTCTTATTGACTGATTTGTGCTACAATACTTTAAAATCGCAAAATTGTATTGTGTTATCTCAGACCGAACCCTCGCGATGGTGAGTTTCGTGAAATTCGTTCTTAGCGAATCTCTGGACCCTAAAACGAATCTGCCAAAATTAACGTTTATAGGTGTTAAAGTTTCTGAGATTTCCTGACTAGTGAGTGGTATTTCGCTTTTATCTATACCTATTCTTGCCATAAATATACTTACTCGACACATCGACTTGTATATTTATGACATTGCGGCCAATGGAGGTCACTAACTCCATTGGCTGCAAGATAGTCGTTGAAACGTTGTTATCAATGGAAGTACGCACTCTTTCCACGGGGAAGTTCTCCACTACCAGTCTTATGGACTGTTTTAGGGACTACAAATTATCATGGCGTTTAGAGCAAGCGGTACTCTCCAAGACCGACCACACATCATAATCCAGAGGATTAAGGTCGGGACTGGATGAAGGGATCTTCGGCTCTGATCAAGTCGTTTTCACCAAGTTTGTGTGGATCGAGATTTATGATCTGATCCCGAGTCTCACCGGAAGGGCTATACTTGGTTATCGAACATGGTGTTATTGAGCGGCCCAACTACCTTCTCAAGAATGGTATCCTGATACACTTCATTGTATTCATGTATTCCTATCTTTTTTAATAAAAATATAACTCAGTAACTACTTCCTAACTAACACCCCGCAGAACCATCACTGAAGTCGGATAATGACCACGTTGTACTCTGTCAACTAACTAAGAAGCCTTATTGCAAATTTTAGCATAAATACTGCCAATTTGTTTGTTAAAATATTCCTCAATTGTAAAAAAATTCTAATCGGTAAACAAAATTTTCTGTGTCCTCCATTTGCGTACCGCTACAGTGTTTCGGCTTTACCACCCTATTTCTCTTATTTTATCAGTTAAGAAATGACCAGTGCGTCTCTTACAGGCTGCAAGTCCTAAGTCATTTCTTAAAATACGCGACATGGCGCTAGACGCTATCTCCCGATATATCATTTCCCGAGATAAAATATTTTGCTTTCGGATTCTTCGAATTATTTCCCTTTTATTGGTGGTTATTACTTTGACCACCTTTTTCATACGAACACCACGTGGACGGTCCGATTATTCGCTGTCACAAAGAGAGTAAGTATCATTGCACCTATTAATAGCCCGGTACACAAACATTTGTATGGAGAGCTATAAAAATTGCATTTGGATCCATATCTACTTTGTGTAATGCAATCACAGCGATTCTTATCTCTTTATTACCTTACTCCATTTTAATTTCGTAAAATATTGTACAATGTATTGGCACCAAAATGAGAAACCACAATAACAGATTCCAAATTCAAATGTAACATTTTTTATTCTAAAACAATATTGCTAAATTTCATGATTCTTGTTACACCGGAAAGTAACCCTTCAAGTTTCTTTACAGATGTACATACGAAACGCGACAGAATAATGCTCGCTAGAGGTACCTCTCCGGTCAAGCGGGCTCAATTTGGCTGCTATGCGGCATGGCACCAACTCGTCCTGGGCAGTTATTCCTAACAACGCCATCTAGTGGCAAATTGCTGAACTCACAAAAACACTTTTCGATTTCATTGTCTACCATTGGAGAGCGCTACATGTTCGCAAAGTTATTTCACATAAGTCTTCTTATAGTGGTGAGAATATCATAACTGTAAGTAGCCGGGGGCCCATTGGGGAGATGAGGCGATGGACGTATCTACAATGGGGATGTGAATAGGCGTCGATAGTCACAAAATGATTTCGATTCTCCCACGTATACTATATTTTTGTGAGCATTTTTGAAAATGAAATATGCATAGGTATTTAAGGAAAATCTAACATTTTCAGGAGGAAATCCTATCAGCTCTGGAAACACTGCAAACCTACGCTCAGGAAAACAACGAGAAAAACAAATATAGGAAGCATTTTCCAAGCGGCATGGGATCTGCGGATTTGCTGGTCCTGCCGATGTATGGTAGCCTGCCTTACCACAGGCAGCTGAAGGTCTTCCAAACGGCAGACAGGAATGTCAGAAAAGTGGTGCTCGCCACCAACATAGCGGAGACCAGCGTCACCATCACTGGGATAAGTTATGGTAAGGAGTGGATAAGTTAATGCGAGCATAGGGAGGAAAAGGTCCACCTTCATGTCACTCTTGTTTCCCTGTTACTTCTTATAAGACTTAAGGTAACAACTGACGCTCTTAAACATTCGCACATCCAGACAGGACCAACTTTTTAACTCAAGCGTTCTGGCATTTCAGAAGAGTCGAGACGACATACATAAACATCTACATAATTTATGAAAATATGTTGCCATCATCACTCCAATGGACTATAGGAGTTACAGTAAAGCGCATCAAACGAGATATTATGATATCTCGTTTGATGCGTTTTATAGCCTTCAGTCTGGAATGTTAGAGTTAGGACAGGGATGTCGGGACCGTTGTGCTAGCTATATAATACCATAACTCGAACCTATATATAACTTATGCGATCCTGGTAATACTTATGGAATTTTTGATGCCAACCAATGTCCATAAACATTCGCATACAATTTAGAGCTTAAGTTTGTTTAAAATCTTTTTGTCTTTCGTGCGAGCTTTGATGATAACCGTGCGGATGTTTATGGGCACACATTCTTTTATAATCTGCTAAATTGTTATGACAGTGATCGATAGCGGTTTCCACAAGCTGCCGTACTTCGATGCGGCGGTGGGCGTGGAGTGTGTGTGCATATGTCCCATCGCGAAACAGAACGCGGCCCAACGAGCGGGACGCGCGGGGAGAACAGGACATGGGAAGTGCTACAGGTGAGCAAAGATTTTAACCTAATCTTCAGTGCTGCGTTTATACTACATTCAACTCATGCGTTCCTTGTACTTTCAGGCTATACACCGAGGAGGAGTTTGACCGACTGCCTCAAAGCATTCCTCCCGAGATGTCCCGGAGCGATCTGTCCTCTATACTGCTCCTTCTCAAGGCGTTGGGTATACACAACTTGCTACGGTAAGCGGACAACAAATTACATTAAGGAGATGGGTTGTTAAATAGCTCTGTTTTACAAGTTAGATTAAACTTGGTTTTTTTTTACATATGCTCCAGAGGGAGCAAACGGGCAGAGCCTTTTTGGTGACTACCTTCTTATAATAGCTTCTCCAAACCATCTCCCACACAAAACTACACGAATGGATACCACAGATACAAATATGATTTTGCGCTGATACAAATATAATAAAGCGTTACGCTGAGCCTTACTGTTTCACAAAATTTCGCGCTTCATATTTTTATGTACCGCGAGACTTAAATTGCTGAGCAACGTAAACTAAAAAAAAATGTTTATTTTTCATTTTCAGGTTCAATTTCCCCACTCCGCCGCCTGCTAAGAGCCTCCTGGCCGGCTTGGAGCTCCTCTACGCTCTGAAGGCTATCGATAGGCAGGGAGAGCTCACAGAGGCAGGGACTATCATGGCCGAGCTGCCTTTGAAGCCTATGTGTGCTAAGATGTTAGTTGGCAGTGGTAAGTTTTATTTTTTTATAGGCAACTTGCGAAGCTATTTGGTGTTGTCCATTAACATCCGCATATACGCCTTCATCATTCCATCCCACTAAAAGGCCACCGGGAACACACAAGCACCAAGTAAAGCGACAACATAATTTTTGAAACGGTAAAACTGGACCTGCAGGCCCAATTCGACTGCAATTTTTCGACGAATAAAAAAAAATTAACACCTTGGCAATTTTTTTTGTTAAATGTCCGTGTGCAGCCGGGGTGAATCGTTTGTTATACGTTATAAAAAACCAGCCAAGAGCGAGTCGTACCCGAGTATTACCCTTCATATTATTATAATAATTAAAATAAAATTTTGCCTTCCCGTGACAGTAAGGAAAGCAATCCCATGTCTGTTACCAGCTCGATTTCTATTCAAACCATAGAATAGGGGGCAAACGTGAAATCGGAGCCTTTTTCACGACTACTAACGCCCATTAACATCTGCAGAATTACTATGCGTTGCCCTCGATACCGCCCCACCCCCTCCCCCTCCCCATTTTCGTTTCAAGTTTTCGTTGAGTTCTATAAACGCAATGTTTACAATTTTCCTCTCAGAAGTTTTTTACCACTCTAGCAGCGAATATCTCACGTGTTAGCATAACATGAAAACTTGCAGAACCATCCAGCTCGTTTAAAAAACTATTTCACTGATCTACTACTCCACACCACTATGCTCTGTTCAGAAAATAATTCAACCACTGATAGAAAAAAAAACACATTTTTCTCAAAATCATGCCACGTCATTTTGAAGCGGTTCCAAATTTCCCGAAATTTCTAAACTTCGAAGGTTCGCTACCATCCATATTTGAAACATACGGACGGGCATAACGAAGCTAAAAGGGTTCCGTTTTAACACTAAAAATATCTTACGCTTTTTCATGCAGGCGAATACGGGTGTATAGACGAGATCCTGTCCATCGTCTCCATGCTACAGGTGGACGGAGTGTTCGTCAGCGGCACAGGGAAGAGCGCCATAGCCGCCAGGATAGCCAGGAGGAACAACTTCGAGGTATAGAGGCGTGGGTAACCTACAAACAAGTCATGTGCTCCTAGTACTTGCGTGGACGTACATTTTAATGGCGACTACTGTCAGTTACTGTTAGCCCATAAACATCTGCACAACCTCTAGGCAAGTGCTGTAACAGCTTACCAATTTTGCTAACGGGACATTTGCCCATTAGGGGGGATGAAAGGAGGGCAAGGCATCCCCGTAAAATCATGCGACTCTCCATGGGCGTCAGTAGTCAACAAAAGGCTCTTCTTATGCTATAAAAAACACTCAAACCGCACGATTCGCGATAACACAGCCATCACTTTATGGAGCTATTTGAAGAAGCACCCGGTTTGGCTCGTTTCGGCTGCAACCTCTTGTTAAATACTATGACCAAGGTGTGTTTTGTATCATAGGGGGCAAAAAAGCAGTCAGAGGATTTTGTGACTGCCGACGTCCGTAAACATCCGGCAAACCCATGTAGTACAGCTGATATATGCGCCTGCTTCTTCATAAGCTTTTTCTTTATAGCTGATAATGACGATATTTTAACATTGTATCAATTTATTGGCTAACAAAATTCATAGATATAATAAAAATACAATTCTATATAATCTTTATTCTTATAATATCTTTATACACTTGTTTTACAAGCTGCTCCCGCGATTTCACTTGCCTACCATCCATCCCAAGAGAATCCATGAAATAATTAGGGAACTATTCATTTGAGACAAGTAATTTTTACGTTGTTACAAGTTGTAATATATGTGCCAAATGTCATCCACATGTTGACATTTGGCACATAAGACCTTCCTCACAATAATATAACTGAAGAGTTTATTTCTTTGAACGCGCTAATCTCAGGAACCAGTGGCCCGAATTGAAAAAATATTTTTGTTTAAATATTCCACTTATCGAGGACGGCTATAGGCTATACACCATGACGCTACGACTTTATGGAGTTACGTGGGTGAAACGCGGGGCGATGCTAGTTTATAACATCAATAGAGTAAGTTATTGAATTAAAAGGAAGAAACACAATTATCAAAAGATCATGACCCTCAATGGGGTAGGCAAAGCGAACCAAGGACCGATACCGTAACGGAGACAATCGGCTATAGATGTGAAAATATTGTTGTTGGTTAGTCGATTGGACTGTCGAATTATATTTAATCGATACCTGATGATCAGGTGGCTGAGGGAGATCTCATAATGCTGCTGAACGTTTTCGACGCGTATTCGTCAGTGCGGGCCGCGTCAGACCGGAGTCGACAGAGAAACGCGTGCAAAGACTGGTGCCGGCGCATGTATGTCGACCACAGGGTTATGGAGAAGGTATATATTGCCAGGTGGATCTACTTACTAGTTATGTGCTCCTGGTACTTCTTATAACACTTTCGTGGACTCCAGCGCCCATAAACAGTCCAGTACTAGGTGAGCATGTTCAGAGGTGAAAGTTGAACCTAAACACACCTCATGTGTTCCTGGTACTTCCCATAGCACTTTTAACCAACGAAGCAAAACGCGACCGTAGCCCGGTATTACATGCCCACGAAAGATGAGCCTACATAAAACTTATGTGGTCCTGCTACTTCTTATAGCACTTTTTGGTCAGGGCCCGTTAACATCCGCACAACGACTGGACGCTCTTCAACCCAGTGTTATGCGGACTCAAACTGAACGAAACGCGAGTATTGCCATATCCTCTCGCGCGATTGTTCCGGCCCAAATCAGCTGCAATGCAGCAAGAGACCACATCGGAATATCATTCATTTCAGGCCTATGAAATTAGAAGCAGTTTAGAAAAATTGGTGAAGGGAAAATTCAAAATGAAGAACCAAGACTTCGAGGGTCCTGATCTTGGCTCCGGTGAGTTGCGGACTTTTTTTCAGACCTGAACTTATGCTGTGGAAGGGAGGAGAAGCCCAATACAGTGCTCGTCGGGTGACGAGACTAGGATTGGGGTCGAAAGAGGGGCCGACCGTCCTCTCTCCCGCAGATGGGAGAGATGCATCCCGATATGAGAGTGTCTGTAACAGCTAACTTAACTATTATTATCATGGCCATCCTCCCCCGACTCTGAAGTCTGGGGCAGCTCGTGGGCGGTAGCTAAAACGGCCTCGGCGCTGATGTGACTCAACTCTGTTTGCTTTAAGATTCCAGTGACGTCAGCAGTTCCAATCAGCCCACGACCAATGAAATTATCAGTAACTAGCAGCGCGGTTTCATCCGCGTACCTACGGTCTTCTATCCTTAGGAGTACAATTTTTATAAACTCTGATATTCGTAGGCACCGCTTCATGCTTCCAATATTAATTACGATTACCTTCCAGAATAACCTTTTTTTTAAAGTTAGGAGGGGAAAAAGAGCAGAGCCCTACCAGGACTACCGACGGTCATGAACATCAGCATAATTACTATGACAATGCGTTGCCCTTCTTTTCAACCCTCCCTAACGGGCCACCGGCTACTAACAAATTTCACGAAGCGTGACACCATAGATGTCACTTTACGTCGATATTATGTGAGCGGTACGTACCTCCTCGGTCGTGCCGGTACAATTCCGCTGCAATGTAGCATGGCATTATAAAATATATAAGAAATGTCAACCGCTATTTCACCTCCCAGGGATAGAATATCCAGAAACTATTGAACATGTGTCTAATACTTTTTAATCAATAGTCCAAAAATAAGGTCTCATGTCAAGTTAGAAAATTACAGATTTCTATGCCAAATTTCATCCCCAATTTCAATCCTCTTACAGGTAGAAATTCCAAAATTCCTTCCTTAGTTGTGTACTCGATAACACGTGAGGAGGGTACTCGCCAAATTTCACGGCCCTCAGTATAAATAGCTTGGCGATAATGAATCAGGGAATCAGGACTTTATTATATTGGTATACTGTGTCCCGCGGTTTTGCCCCCGTAAATCCCAATCAATTCCAGATTGTGAGATGCCAACTTTTGTCCACGTCTAAACGTTTAGATTTATGGTGCCGAATCTACAGGGCATGTCTGTCTGTCAAAGGGGCTTATTTCAAGGAACGCCCTTTCGACGAACAGACTTATTAGATATTTCACGAAATATGGCAATCTTTTTATATTCAAAAGCATAGAAATTATAAATTCATGGTAATGATGATTCGATTCATTGTAATGACAGCAAATCTGCGTCGGAACATCGTCCGTCGGGACAGCTAGTTGTCAATAATTTCTTCAGCTAAATATTTAATTTCACATGTTATCGAAGTTTCCGTAATGAACAAAACGTTTTATAAAATATTATATAGCCTACGTTCATGAAATACGTAAAATAATTTTTCAAATCGGTCCAGTATTTTCGGAGCCATATCAATGCAAACAAACAATAAACATCCGTTCATATACTATGCCGATAGGTTGTCCGCCTCTTCTCCTCTCTGCCTTAGAGCTGTCGGGGTTCACGCGGTTTGTGAAAACGCAATGAGGGGATGAGGAATGGGATAACCTGGGATTGTGCGGATGTAAATGGTTGGTATATCCCGTTTTTTAGATTTTTACATCACACGTGACAGTGTAGCTACCAATTCCAAGTAGCACTGGAATTGGTAGCTACACTGTCACGTTTTGGTGCGGCGTGTTCTCGTCAGGAACGCAAACATCGGTCTTTTTCTCGTCTATGGCTTGCAGATGTTTATGGATGTCGATAGTTAATGAAATAAAAAATATGTTGGTACCAGGATCTCAGAAATGAGGAGGAGTTTATTATATGTTAACATTATATATCCTTTAGGTAAGTGCGTGCGAGTGATGAAGGCGGTGGTCTCGGGCCTGTTCCCTTCGGCCGCGCACCTGTGCCCCGCGGGGCACTACGTCGGCGTGAGGGGGGCGCCGCTCCACATCAGCCCCCTCAGCTGTCTGTACCGCACGCAGCAGCCCAGCTGGTGAGTACACAGTACTCCTTTTGTAATAACACGTCTCTGTGAGTCGAAATGTAATATATCAATACATATTATAAAAGAAAGTCCCCAAAGGCTCTCCTTATATGTTTATTCGATTTTCTCAAAAATTACCGATTATTACAAAAATTTGTGTATACCTAGTCTTGCCATAGATGTTGTAACATAGAATGAAAATATTTTTAATCTAAATAACATTTATTACTTTTACCGTGTGTTAGTTTAATACACAAATATAAAACTATTAAAAATATAAAAAGCGCATTTGAAGTGGTCTCCATTGGCAGCTACACAGTCCTTTAAACATTGAGCTCGGGTCATCAATAGAAGCACGCACTCTTTCCGCGGGAAAATTCTTCACTGCCAATCGGTAGCGCTTCAGTGGTTGTTTAGATTTTACCACCCTATTTCTCTTAATTTATCAGTTAAAAAATGACCAGCGCGTCTCTTATAGGTTACAAGTCCTAAGTCATCTCTTAAAAAACGTGACATGGTTCTAGGTGTTACCTTCATTTACCAAGATAAAATCTTTTGCTTTCGGACAGGATTTCTTCGAATTATTTCCCTTATTGCTTTGAGCACCTTTTTCCTACGAACACTCCGTGGACGGCCAAATCTTGCTCTGTCACAAGCAGAGGAAGTCTCATTGTACCTATTAATAGCCCGGTACACAAACATCTGACTAATACCAAGTGTATGGAGCGTTTTAACCATTGCATTTGGCTCCATACCTACTTTGTGAAATGCAATCACAGCGATTCTGTTGTCTTTATCACCCCATTCCATTTTAATATCCCAAAATATTGTACAATGTATTGGCGGGAAAATGAGAAAACAATGAATCGTATAAAAATAACAGCGTCCAAATTCAAATTTAATACTTTTTTATTTTTCATTGTAACAATATTTATGGCCAGACTGTATTTTTCAACGGAACAGGTGTGGTTTTTTTTAATTATTCTAGTTACACGTGTACAGCTCTTAGTTACTAACAAGTTTAGCTCAATCATGATAGCGTCGAAAATGTTAACAGTATACAAAAATGTGGAATGTAACATAACGCACGGTCAACATGTGCATGATGCCTAACATCTCCCTGCTCCGCGGAGCACAGCCGGGCTTCACCTGTCTGCCATCTACTTTCTTAGCTGTGTAATAATTGCGATTCTACACTCTCTGTGCTTTGATTAGGATGGGATACTGGAATAATTTCCTTCTCCCATCTTCCTCTGAAATTTATTGCGGGTCCCGAATCATTTCACTGCGTTCCCCCCCTTTCGATCATATCAAAGGATCACAAGTGGCCGCTGTCGATCCTGAAGACACAGGAGTAGCAGCGGTGGAAAGTGATGGTGGGCCAAGTCTGATTGATAAAAATAATGTATTCAGGGCCTGTGGAGGGATTTGTTAGAGAGCAAAATGGCTACCGTCTCGCGTCCACTGTATAGAGAGCCAAGATTGGTGATGGTGACAAAGAGTTTGAATGTTTGATGATCGTATCGTAGGGTGGTGTTCAGCAGCGTGCAGAGCTCGGCGGAGCAGACGCTCATGCGCGATCTGCTGGCGGTGGACAGGAACTGGTTGCTGGAAGTGGCTCCCGACTATTATAAACTCACTTGAATAAAACAGTTTGATGTAAAATATTCTTTGCTTAATCCTTATTGACTTATACGTTACAAAGACTAAACCGATTGTTGAAATTTAGCTAACAACCTAGAGCTCAGTCTAATCTTGTATAACTCCTCCATTCGCTCCAACGGGCTGGCCCATTGGAGCGAATGGAGGAGTTTACAATTTCCTCCAGTTGAAGAGTATACTGTGATGATGTACAGACTCATATTCGAATATAAAATGCTTTAGATTTCATTGTTCTATTTAAATGAAACGACACAAACTATACGGAGCGCTTTTTTTCAGAACTGAACTTAAGCTTAAGCGACTATCGTCGGATGGCTGGGTTCGGTGTCGCAGGCCCGACCGGTCGGGTCGTTATCGCTCGCGATTACTACAACTGATGACTGTAAGAAGCTGCAAGCAGACATTGACAATGTGACCAGATGGTATGAACACAATAGCTTCGAGTTTAATACCTCAAAGTGTGTCACCATTGCCTTCACTCGTGCGACGAAACCGGTTCCAGGTTTTTTTCGATTAGATTTAGGAGTAACTCTTACCACAAAGCTAACATTTCCCGCTCACATTGTCACGACATGCCAAGAAGCTTATCAGAATTAAGGATTTCTACTTCGCATGGTACACGACTTCACAAATTTGAATTTTGTCAAAGTCTTGTATAACGCTCTGATTAAAAGTATACTGGAGTGTAAATCTGTGATTTGGGCTCACGAGACTAAATATACTTACATGCTGGAAAGGGTAAGAAATTAATATGGCAGGTTTTTGTACATGAAACTGTACAGAATTTATCTTCTTTATCCGTTGATGTACCGAACTTGTATTAGTATTTGTGTTAGAAATGGTTGGCTACAGCGAATTAAGAGTTGGAAGGAATCCTGCGCTGGTGTCATATATTGTCCGGGTACTGAGGGCGGTATACACAATAGTAATTTATTGATGTATGTATTGATATATGTGTGGAGACGACGACGGCCTCAGTTACTAGCGGTGGCCGTGTGCGCGTAATAATGTCCTTAAAACGCTCACTGAACGCAGAGGCGCTCGTGCGATCGTCAGCGCCGACAGCTACGCGGGGCCGACGCGTGACGCGTACGGACGAGTAGCTATCAGCGCTGACCACCGTGCGCGCTGCTAGCTACGCGTCATCAAAAAACGCTTCCTAAAAGTTCATATATCTCGGCCATCAGCGCTGACGGTGCGCGTGCCGTCGGCGTGACACTAAAATCAGCCTTATGGATGGCTGCCTCGTGGTCTGGTGGTCAACAGGTTCAACCGCAGACCGGTCCACTGCTAGACAGGCCACTTTCAATGAACGCCAACACGACCAATCTCCTGCTACTCGCATCCATTCCGGACCAGCTACTGCACGGAGATCGTCTTCTGCCATCTGCCATCTGTTCTTCGAAGTGTGTGACCATTACCACTTCAGCGAGCTTATTCGTCGCGTGATTTGGATTCCTTAGTTATGACTTCATTGCGAGTTCTGTCAGACAGAGAAACAAACACCCGACATAGCACGTTGAACGCCCGTTGAGATACCGCAAACTCGCGGACCAGTCCTAAATTAAGAGGTCATCACGGGGAGAACGCATTGGTTGAAGACTTTTGTCTTCAAGCTCTGCGGTGCATTCGACGTGAGAATGTGACGGAGCTTCCGGAATGCTGCCTATTTAACAATGGATTTAATAATTTTAACAATAACAATTTTTCAATTTGTTGTCGATTTTTCAATTTGTTGTGTATAGATAATATACAATAAGGAATACAAGAGATTGGGAAGTTGGTAGGCGTTCAATAATTATTTGTACTTGTGTGCAGCTAACTCGCCTGCATAGGGTGACCATACTTTCGGGAAAACATGACACTACACACTATTTTTATTTTGTTACAAAATCCACAGACCCTAAGTATAAATACTAACATCATATTATTAAAACTTGCACCCAATCACAGATACTGTGAAGTTCACAATGTAGATGAACAATATTTTTGTTTTATTGTATTTTACTACTAGCTAGTTAAATGACTAAATAAATCGTGATAAAATCCGTTAAAAATAATTTTAATGTAATTTACATTCGCGAAAGCTAAAAACATGAATATTATTGTATTTCTATTAGCTACAAAATGTGACCATTACCTACCGCGTCCTAAAAAGTAAAAAATACATCAATTGTACGCACATGGTTTATGACCACAGGTCTACAATTGTAAATTAATAAATTTAAACAAAAAAGCTAGTGATATAAATTCTCCCTGGTCCTAAGGCCAGGATTCCCTGTTTTGTGGGTAAGGTCTCATTCCTAGCAATGTTAGACATTAAATATATTCAAAAAAGGAAGACGGGAAAAAATAAAAATTATACATATATAAAAGGAAACACTTAATAGGGAGTTTGGTTCTGACTATCTCTAGGCATGAAGGTTGGAAGCCGACTGGACACTTGTCCACCTCTCAGTTTGGGTGCAAATCCAGCGGAGACGATATTTAAATGTGTGAGTGTCCCTTACAGGCCCCACGGGAATGTCTTTTGCCACCTTTCAATATTTTTATAGTTCGTCAACTTTATATGGAATTGTAATCTGTGTTTTCCACACTCGAATTGTATCACTTGCTACTTTTACGAGTGCCCTCTTGAATTAGAAATGGATAAATAAAAGTGATATGTTCTTTGCGAGGAGCAATAATATTTTTTATAGTTCTATTTATTCCTCAAATCGAAAGTATTATCGATTCTGAACCACGTCTGAAACTTTGGCCGGTCTTCAAAAAATAACCCTGTATATACCTATATTATTCATTATTCAATATAAATCTATGCAGTGTGGCTCTTTGTAAAAACGTGAAATAGTTTGTGTTTATCCAAAGACTTTCTGTGTACAAATGTCTTAGTACAAAGGGCGCAACTGTATGGTTTGTCGCCGGTGTGTGTCAGTTTGTGCGCATTTAAATTGCCTCTCTGACTGTATTTCTTGTCACAAATATCACAACTGTACGGTTTGTCACTGCTGTGTGTCAATTTGTGCCTATTCAAATTACTTCTCAGACCGAATGCCATTCTGCAAATATCACAACAGTATGGTTTGGCACCAGTATGCGTCAGGTTGTGTCTAATTAAATTATTTCTCCGATTAAACTTCTTACTGCAAACAGCACAACTGTACGGTTTGTCACCCATGTGTGTCAGTTTATGATTATTCAATGTGCCCCTCTCAGTAAACCTTTTCTCGCATATGTCACAACTGAATGGTTTCTCACCGGAGTGTATAAGTCTGTGTCTATTTAAAAGACTTATGAGACTAAATTGTTTGTTGCAAACATCACAAGTGTATGGTTTAACTCCATTATGTGTAAGTACGTGTCTACTTAAATCACTTTTCAAACTATATCTCTTCTCACAGATGTCACAGCTGTATGTTTTGTCATCAGTATGTGTCGCTTTGTGTCTATTCAAATTACCTTTCTGACTAAACCTTTTGTTACAAATATCGCACCCGTACGGTTTGTCACCAGTGTGTGTTAGTTTGTGTATATTTAAATTACCCGCAAGACTAAATGTTTTATTACAAATATCACAGCTGTGCAATTGTCTGCCAGCTGGTGTTTTTATGTGCTCGCTCCTTACTTTTGCAGATTCACTAAGTTCACAATCTTCTTTGTTATCTTCTATGTCCGATTCATCATTTACACCTGTAAAAAATTACAGGGAATGACTGTTTCGTGGTGTAGCGGTAAGCGTGTTCAACCAGTCGTGTGGGCCTGGGTTCGAGTCCCGAACCAAAGTGAGTCAGGTAGTTGGCGGTGTCACACCCCCGTGCCTCGGAGAGCACGTTAAACTATCAGCGCCTGCGCCTGATTTGTCTCCGGTCGTGTCGGAGCCGTCCCAACGGAATAGATGAATGCGGCAACGGAGAGTGACTCGTCTGTACAACGATACGCCGCAGCCGTTATTCGGCTAGGCTACATTTCTTTATTATTTTTTGGTAAAGGCTGGCAAACGAAAAATACGCCCAAGACGACATCCTCATTCATAATACAGATACGTATCCGTACAGAGGAACTAACACATCTCATATTTTATAACATGTGAAGTTACGTTCGGTACAACGCTTTGACTTTTTTAAATTCTTATTCTGTCTGGCTTGAACAGCATTTTATGTGTGTATGTTTCTTCTATTATACCAAAAATTAATGTCGTCAATTGTAACATTTCACACACTAGCTTAATTCAAGCATAGCTTTATCATCCCCTAACATATTATAATGATAATAGAGCTTCAGTGTGATTTTGAATTCACAAAACCCCTCAGGAAAATATTGTTGACTACTTCAAAAATAAGTAACTGGTATCTAATTGAAGTGACTCTAATATTCTAAGATTATTCAGAGCATACATTACATTAACCAGGATTGGAATGTGTCCGAAGTGGCCATAGGCTTGCCACCTGTGACACCATGGGCCTCAGTACCTGGGCTAGTCGTGGGTGTGCCAGTATATCTACTGGACTTACGGGTTGTGCATGTACTCGCACAAACATCATGGGCCTCAGTACCTGGGCTAGTCGTGGGTGTGCAAGTATATCTACTGGACTTACGGGTTGTGCATGTACTCGCACAAACTCGTTCCAAAACAATGTACATTAAGATCAACAGTATGAACTTACAATCTGTGCTCTCGTCCTTAACAACTGACTCTTGTTTGATTGTCACAGAACTATATAGTGTTGGAGTATCTGTCATCTTTACTGTAGAAAGCTGTACCAGTGGTGGGTATTCTACCTGATGAGAGACAAATACTATCACATATGCTGTAACTTCTGTAACTTAGTATGAGTGAGGAAATAGATTTGGAACTGTAGTTCCAAAGACTAGCATTTATATAAAAGCACTAGAGTATTTTTGGAGTTCTGATGAATTGCCTTATTCACTCCCTGCGTCGACGAAGTTTTTCTGAATATGTCACTTCGGAGTCAGGTCCGGTCTATGATGTATTATGAATTTATCCTAACTTTAGCATTCCATGGATTGCCAGCATGCAGTGTTCTATGTGTAACAAAGAGAGTACCACAGATTAGCCTGCAGACTTGTGACGCCATGGTTTAAGGGACCTCTTGATGTGGTACACAAAATCTCACCTAGTCAAACTTTAAAAGAGCTTGTCAACGTGACTTTGGATCATCATCATTATCAGTCCTTGTTGGTTCGCTGCTGGACACACGCCATAACTTTGGATACACATTGGAAAATAGAACTCACCATAGTTCTCGATAGGCCAAGAATCTTTATTGTGTAAAATAGAGATTTTACTGGTATACCCTCTCTCACTTCTAGAACGCATATATGAACTACACGCCAGAAAAATATTTTTTACTCTCAGAGACAATACTCTTCAATCACTCCCAGGACCAGCAAAATTAGGGTAGCTAATAAGCCATAGGAAGCTCACCACACAAAATCAAACGGCACAGGTCTCACTTAAAGGCAGAACCAAGTGAGTTGTGCCGGCTCAATTGGGCTATAAAGCTGCAATGGTAGAGTTTGTACTCTTTTAGCTGTCTAAAAGAATCTGTTTTATAGAGTAAAGATGCGAAAAAGCACCTTTTAGTGACCACTGATAGTCAAAAATATTTGTAGACGTTATGCAGATGAGTTGAGATCCTGTGTCCTACCTCTTACACAAGATAATCTCACCTGAACATTTTCATCTTTTAAACGCATCTTAACATTCCCAATGTGTTTAACCAGACTGTAACACTGTAGTAATTTTGCACAACAGATGTAACACAATTTGTGTGGAAGTGTTTGACCCTGCACCTGAGAACAGAACTATGATCATAATTAATAGACTAAAGAAAGATGAGCATAGTGCCTAACACATTAAAACTACACAAACATTAGTCACAGTGTAAATAACAACTGCTGCATCAATTGGGACCTACAGCATGGAACACCTTTTGCATGTTTTCTATATTTGGCCAATTTATTAAGGTGGGAATAAATCGCAACATTAGAAACACCCCACAGGCATACTTCCTAAAGTAGAGGTATAATAATACAAATCACATCACTATAGAAAGAATGCATAGACATTTATCCCAGTAATTTGATCAGGAAAAATTTAAAAATAAATGCCAATTTTGAGTACATTTATATTTAATAACTAAAATTCTAAAATGTAAGTGAGAAGTGTCCATAGCTAAAACCAAAGAATGAATAGAACAAGTTTAAAAACGTACACAACTTACCTCAAAGTCAATAATTCCTTTCAACACAAATTCTAAAGGTGTTTCTTTAATGTTTAATGTTTTAACATCAACAGCGAAACATAATAAGCAGGTGCAAACATTCATCTTTGATAGATTAGTTATCGTTTGATGCTAAAATAAACATGGATGTTAATTTTATATTACTTAGTAGAAGGACAAAGAAAAAGACATTATTAGATATATGGAAGGATTCGCTCAGGTGCGACGATTTGTTTCAGATGTTTATAGTTGTCTTTTCTAGACACATTTATCAAAATGCATTATAAAAGAATTTATTTCATCATGGAAATTGGGTTTGATATGGGTACCGTAAGAAAAAACTCTATAAACTAATAAAACTTAAATTAAAAAAGATGAAAAGCTATAAAGGAAATAGGTAATGAACTAATACAACTAGGTACTACAGAAATAAGAGTAGTTAATAAAATATTTATTTAGAATTATATGGTTCATAATTTATATTGTCTCAAATCTGAATTTATAAATAGTTAGGACTTATTTCAAATTAATATAATTTATATAAATTAAATTTCAATTACGTACGGAAGTCAATAATGAATAAGTCCCCGTTAGCCGATTACCCATTTCCATTACCCTTCTCCCGATCTTCGTCATCACTTTCATTAGTCTGTTGTCAAGTGTCATGTTGTCATACGTCAATGAAAAACTTTTTTTCGCATTCCATAGAGATAATATTGATCATCTCTATGGTTGCAGCGTGAATTTGACAAATTATGTCAATGGACAACTGTAAATCATAAATTTGTAAATGTTTAATGTACAGTATATTGTAGTGAGCAGTATTGGCCGTGATTTTTGAAACGCAAACCTCAGCCTTATAGGCGATAATTAGTAGTTTAATTTATATCATTGCGTGTTTCTTTAAAGTTTCTGGATGTCCTTTCGATGTTCATTTCACCCTGTTCCGTTCGACATACTCCTATTTCTTTATCTATACATATTACTTTATAAATTGTGATAATTTAAAATGCTTTAAAAATAAAATGCCTTGAATTGTAATAAGGCTTTCAAAGAATTATAAACAAATCAAGTGATACAAAAAAAAATATTTACATAAAGTACAACATCAAAGAATTACTAACCGAGGTATCAAATATGAATAGAAACACCTGCTTATTATGTTTCTCTGTTGATGTTAAAACATATAATATCGAACAAACACCTTTACAAATTCTGTTCGAAGAAATAGCAGACTTAAAGGTTAGTTGTGTATGTTTTCAACTTGACTCTGAGGTCTTTACCTATGGAATTGGAGATGTATTTATTGATTGTTCAGTGGCTATACGAAAGATATCGTAACACGTACAATATGACAACAGGATCTGAACCACAGATATGAATTTAGAATCTCCTGTTGCTTAGGTAAATTACCTTTATTCTGAATCTTTTACATAAAATACTCGCAGGGCTCTTATTTACTAATATAATAATATTGGACATTTGAAACTTACTATCAGTATCATCATCAGCCACTGCTGGACATAAGCTCCCCCATGGACCACCATAGGTTATGGTCATGAGCCACTTGCACCTAGTGGCTCCCTGCCACCTTAACCAAGTTTTCTATCTATTATAAGTGCAAAATGATTTATTTTTAATCTTTCATTTGGGGGTATTAACAATATGTTCCAAGTATGCAGTTTTCATTATATTTGAATTAAAATACTCCTAAACTTTAATACTGGTAGATATAAAATTGATTACAATCAGTAAATAAGGTTGTTTTGCTATAAGAATCTTGTGCCTGTGCTTTCCATTGTGACTACAGTTTACATATAAGAGTTGTAATCTGTTAGTGTGTGAGGCACAACACTGACAGTACTGTAGTCTATTTGTTATGAATATAATTCTGTTCACAGGTACAGGCACAAATACATCCACACAGCTTGTGTCACATCTGTTGTGCAAAATTACAACAGTGCTACAGTTTAGTTAAACAATGTAGGAACATCCAGACGAGTGGCAGAGGTGAAAATCTTCAGGTGCACACAATTTTTTTTTAATTAGAAATGTGCTCTCATTTGTGCTGAAAAACAGGTGCTAAACAAGCATAATTATAAAAATCTCCAGGCACCCTTAATAACTTGATACTTCAGGATATCTGTCACCTCATTCCACCTGTAGCTATGACTGGGATAAAATCCAGTAAAGTAGTTTTATGATCATGGCGAGCTAGCAATTCACAAATCATTTTTGAAAGACAGAATTGTTATTACTTTAATGAATCCATACATGGGGTATGGATTTGTTATAATATTGTTCTCATATAAATTGATCATTGTTTATATACAGGCAGCCCCTTGGGGTTTCAGCCATATACTCCACACCGGAAAACGCAACTTTAGCGGTGGAGTTCCGTAAAATTCGTTCTTAGCTAAAAGAAAAGTTTGTGGATATTATAGGTTCTGAGATTCTGTGATTAAACATTGAGTGCTATTTTGATTTTATGCATAGATTTATTCATAGAGAAAGGCAGACAGATAAAGATTGTTCCAAGCAAAAGCTAATATGTTATTTGTCTTTCATCAGGTTGAGTACCCACCATTGGTACAGCTATCTACAGTAAAAATATTGAATAATCCAATACTTTATAAGTTTATGGTGATCAAGCAGGAACCAGATGTTAAGCAGGAGATTCCTGTGGTGCACAAACAGGAACCAGGTGTCAAGCAGGAGAGCTCTGTGGTGATCAAGAAAGAACCAGATGTTAAGAAGGAGATTTCAGATGGTAAGATTTTGCACATTAGGTAATTATTTAGAATTCTGTTGATAGTAAATAAGTTATAGTAAATTAGAGATTATTTTGTTGAGTACTGACTAGAGGAAATATCCGTTTGTTTGTTGGCACTGAACAGGCTCCAAACATATGGGACAGATTTGAAACAAAATTTTGCCATTAGAAAAGTGTAAGATACATAACTGCTTTGAACATGGCTATGTAAGATTTCCTAAAATGTTTTCATAATTATGAAAACTTCAATAATGTAAATAAAGGTGTGAAAACGAAATTAAAAATAAATATTTATTGTACTATTGAAATTACTGACAACGAGCTCTCCCAACTGACATTGTTCTGTCACATTCTTATTTAACATAACTATTTGTGTAATAGTATCATGTTGTTTGTGTATCATGTTTTATGTATTTATTTTTATAGTATTGGGGGTAAACAAGCAGTCGAGTCACCGAAAGGGAAGTTATTACCGACGCCTACAGACATCTGCAACACCAGAGGTATCTCAATTGTGTTGCCAGCCTTTGAGATATGAGTAAGCTCTTTCCTAGAGTTGCACCGGTCCGGAAATACCTCGGGCGGCAGCTGAGTCCACGATATAGTCGTGTGCAAGGGAAAATTTCCTTTAAAAGGTCCTGTTGTGGACTTAGGGACCTCAAGATGGTATTGGTGGATCCTTGTTACTTGTACCGGTGTGTGGAAACCGGTGGATTCTTTTCAGGCTATGCATATGTTTTTGCAAGAGGTATTGTCATGCTGCATTGCACCGGAAATGGGCCGGCACGTCCGGGAGGTACCTCTCGCTCACACGATACCGGCGTAAAGTGACGACGATGGTGTTGCGTTTCGTGCAGTTTGTGTGTCCTGGGGGGGGGGGGGGTCGGGAACAGAGTTGAAAAGGAGGGCAAAGCATCGGCGTAGCAATTCTGCTGATGTTCATGGGCGTTGTTTGTAGAGAGGCTCTGATTTTTCGTTTGTGGGGACAAATATAAATATAATACAGGGCGCTGTACTATAAAATACGCTCCAGAAATGTT
Source organism: Eumaeus atala (assembly GCA_017140195.1). Classification (NCBI taxonomy): domain Eukaryota; kingdom Metazoa; phylum Arthropoda; class Insecta; order Lepidoptera; family Lycaenidae; genus Eumaeus; species Eumaeus atala. The sequence goes on along the minus strand of JAFELO010001204.1, from coordinate 267,650 downwards.
GGCAATTTTTACATCTTCCTATCATTAGATTTTCATTCTTTTTTTTTTTTTTTGATGATTTACATCAAATCAACGTAATGATTTTTGTTCTTCCTTTTCTTATGTTTGTATTATTTTATCCATTTTGTCTTCCCTTCATATCTTCTGTCTGATTAATTTTTTTCTTTTGATTTTCTGGTTTTGAAACTTTTCCTAGCTCTGATTCCGGTCAAAATGTAGACACAAAATAGATCTCCTCCCCCCGCGTACTGTACCAGATCGTTGACGTAACGACAAATAGCAACTGCGTACGAGAGGCACCGTAGCAATTTTTTATATGTGAAATGTTTCGGATTTTCAATCGGAGCCTTTTTACGACTACCGACGCCCATCCACATCCACATAATTACTATGCCGATGCGTTGCCCTCCTTACTACTCACAGGTGAGTATGCGCTACGAATGCAGTTGTTACTTCTGCCTTCTTTGTGCATGTATACCAATAATATAAAGCTGAAGAGTCTGTTCGAACACGCTAACCTCAGGACCTATCAGCCTAAATTGAAAAATAATGTATGTGTTGAACAGTCCATTTATCGAGGAAGACCATGACACCATGACGCCGCGACTAATGACCGGAGTTACTCGGGTGAAACCGCGGACGGTGCTACTTACTACCGGTTTTATAATCGTTTAGAACTCCAACGTCTGTGATAGATAACCAAAGAATAAAAAAAAATATAAAAGTGTCTCTTTCCAGACTCGCAAGATGACATTGACTCCGAAGATAACCGAGAGCCTAGGGCTAAAGGAGAAAGAAGGAGCGAACATAAAACAGCGTCAGCAGGCAAAAAATCGTACAGTTGTGACATTTGTAACAAAAAGTTTACGCGAAACAGCAACATGAACAGACACAAAGTTATACACGCAGCCGACATCAAACTACACAGGTGCGCACAATCATAATATACATCGTGAATTGTAAAAGGTTAGACATTTTTTGGACGTGTTAGGTAATGGACCTTTGTTGTAACCAATAAAACTAAAATAATACGAAATACACATATTAAACTTCACCGAATTCAGTTTTATTGTTTTTATGAGATATGTACACCGCGTGAAACCGATGGAAACCAGCGCGCCCAAGTTTAAAGACCCTGTACGGGTGAGGTGTAGCGGCCGTCTTGCTAACCGAATAGTTAGAATTTCTAAGACAAATTAGGTAAACTTTTAGGGTACCTATATTTTACTTACCGTCGTTACACATGTATTAGTAGCTAAGTAACACACTTTAAAGGAAATGCAAAAAAATAACTAAATCAAAAGTTACCTAGAGTATTTGAACAATTATTCTCTCTTTAAATATTGCATTAGACAGGTGCCTGTTTTTACAGAATGCGTGTATTGAAAAAAAACAATAAAAACCGAATGTAAAAGTGAAAACCATTAAGTATCACATAGCGACTTTTGCACGCGCAACGACGATATTCGAAATTAGAATCGAATACTGAAATTTCTTTACTGATATACAGAGTTGCAGTGTATTTAAAAAACTGTCTGTCTGCCGGTCGGCTCACGGACGGTATAATGTGACCTGAGAACGGTTCTGTAATGGCTGACCGCAGCGCCCCGTGTATGGGAAAAGACGATTCGTTACGGTTTCACGCTCGCAGGCTCCGCTCATTCGGAACATGACCTGGAATGTTACTGTGACGTTGTACTTTGTCATGCACACAGCAAGCGTTATTAATTTACAAGACGTTGTCGCTTCCATAAACAATAGGTAATTAAATTGACATTATCGATATCCGCCGACCTTGCCGAATCCATTATCGAACGAATAGCTTTAAAACTTTTATACTTTTGGCGCGTTGGGGTAAAAAAGATTCTTACCTTGTTACGCCAAAGTTGTACAACTTAGAACGCGTGTACATACGTTCACACGAACAATTATTGTTTCATATCCGACCACTCGACTACCGACGTCCATAAACATCCGTATAAGTCTTATGCATATGCGTTGCCCTCGTTTCTTCTGCTCCTCCAATGCGCCATCGATTAACAAAACCGCAAAAAACGGCATCGGTGATATCACTTTACGGCGGTGTCATGTGAGCGAGAGGTACCACGTCCCTCGTGCCGGTCCAATTCGACCGCGCAAAGCTTGAATTATAATAATATCAATAATATCTGTGGACTTGTCACAGTACGTTAGCGCTGTGTTAAGTACCGTTAGGACTTGTGTTACACGTACATACTAGTCAACGAACAATATATTTAATATTTTTTATAAATTTAATAGACTATATATTTAAGATTTTTATTACAGAGATACATATATATAAACATCCATGACCTAGGCGGGATTCCAACTCGCGACCTCTGGAGTAACATGCGGCCTAACCGCCACGTCACCAAATGTCAAATTAATTAAGTAAATACTGTCGCTTGCAGGTTCAAGGTCACGACGTCGGCCGCCGGAATGTGAGTTGCCATTAATTTATTTTTACTGTATTTTGTATTTATCACATTTCAAAAAATACAAAAAATAATATAATTTATTTGGACTAATTACGAACATACACTGTTGCACATTTTCATTACACACACATCTGTCACATTACACACACATCTGTCACATTACACACACATCTGTCACAATACACAAAAAAATATTTTTTTAAAGAAAAATGGAACAAAATATAAACCTGGCGTCGTGATCCACCACGAGCCAAACGTCCACGTCAGCGCCGAGGCGGTAACGATTTTGTTATAAAAAAACATGTATTTAATTATTTCAACAGAGTTACAGCTTATTCTATTACAAAAACGATAATTTCCGTCTTAATGAATGATAATGGTAATGGTCTTAATTAAAAACATACATTATTTATATTATTCTAAAGCGCTACAACAACAGATTAACTGTTGATGGTATTTCATAATATTCGTATTAAATAAGATTGTGACAAATGAAATCTGGCCAGGGCTGTCACACTTAACTCGTGTGAGCTGAGACTTATCCGGACCGGGGTTCACCATCATAATCATTATCAGCTCTTATCGGTACCACTGCTGGACGTAAGCCTCTTTCAATGAACGCCAAGACAGAGAAACACCCAAACATAGCACGTTCCATAGCCTGCTGAGCTACCGCAAACTCGCGGACCAGTACTAAATTAAGAGCCCATGTTTCGGCCCCGTTGGTCATCACGGGGAGAAAGCATTGGTTGAAAAATTTTGTCTTGAGGCTCAGCGGTATAGGTGACGTGAGAATGTGACGAAGGCTTGTAGCAATTATGTTTTTGCTACCTAAAAATAAAAATAAAAGTATGTCTGTCATCTGTGACTGTCAGGCTAATTGTGTGCTCTGTGTTGAAGAAATGTCACTATTTTTCCTTTTTTTCGATGTGGAGGACGGGTTGATTTGGAATGGCTAACGCTATCTGCCATCACCCAAATGATAATAAAATAGTTTTTTTCTTGTCCTCCCGGGAGCCTATCTTTTCGTGTCACGATACCAATTGGATTTAACATGAAGATGTGATGTCACTATAATCTTCAACTATTGAATTGAATTGAGGAACAATCCGTGAACAATGGTTGGATTGAATTTATAAATACATATAGAAAGGAGATTCATCATGTGGTCGGATTTTATAACTCGCTGCTTTACATTACAGCTAGACATTCTCAAAAACAGGGCCGATTTGTATTGTAGCTGGGCAACAACTAGAAGGATTGTTATTGCGAGAAGGCCGACGTTTAGCCTCATTGAATATCTTGATTTTAAACAGTAATCGTCATCGATACGAGTATGAAATTAGGACATGTGTTTATTTGCACTCAAAGTTTAAAGAAAAAAATAACAACCAAGAAAAATTTATGACGGAAATTCACTCCGCCGTAGTCTGGTTAACCATAGGTCCGCCGTAATACAAACGTTGACCCGCCGCAATACGTGCGTGCGTGTGTACGCAGACCTTTACGCTAGTTCCTTAATATAAAGCGTGTAAAAAAGTCCGGCTTGTTGAGTCTCTTGTGCTCTCGAAGCTAAATTATATGGACGCGATCAAGGGCTCACGCATTCTGGCAGGAACACAAAAACTGATACAAAGAGTCCAGAATGTTCGCGCCCGTTCCTGTTTCGATATACCGCTGAGGGCTCATGTCACACCATATCTCAACAAACATTCAATTTTAAAAATGAAACATCGACGCAAACTTCACTTGGCTTGTTTACTTTTCGGAGTTTTGAAATACAAACAGCCTAGATATCTTCACGATAAGTTGACGTGGATGCTGGAGCAAAGGATCGGTAGATCTCGTCAATGTGCTAAGCAGGTTTCGACACAACGCCATCGTTCAGCAGCTTACAGAGGTAGTTTTCGATACGCAGGCTCCAAATGCTGGAACAATATCCCACCGCCAATAAGGAACCTGCAAAATATACAAACATTTAGATTCAGCTTAAAAAACTACATTTACGAACATGAGAAAAGGGAGGAAGCATTAAAGCTTCATATTAGTGCCTTTTAATTTCCGATTTGATTTATAAATGTATGCATAATTCCAAGTCTTTTGCCAGTATTTTAGTTACCCCTAGTTTAGTACCCTTGCTTACCTTAAATAAAGCTGTAAAATTTGCCTGTACCATGCAATGTTGTAAGTTTCGATTCCTTTTCACTTTTTTTTACTTGTTCATTTTATTATTTTTTTGTTTATTGTGTCATGACCCTGTAATGTCTAGTGTGTACGCAAATCATATTTCTCAAAGTGTGTACTTGCTTCGTGATCTCACTAAATGGTGCCAGCGGAAGACCAGAGCTGGTATAATTCGGCAAAATACTGACTAGGAAACAATTTGTGACGCAAGACATTTATATGTATATTTAATATAATCTTGTAATACTTGTGTGTGTGGTTCACAAATAAATTTTCTTTCTTTCAGGTTCATAGAGGTGCCTCCTTTACTTGCGCCGCCGTCGCCGCCCTCGCCGACGTGAGTGCCTTCTATTATTTCATTATCATCTCTAAATAGATAGTTACTGTATGTTTATGGCATAGGAAGACAAAAGAGCCCCACCATGGTTCAAGCCTTGTCGTGGCGGTGGAGCTCAGTAGCCTGGGATGAACCCCAGGCGAAGTAAATTGAACTGAGGGGCAATCTTTGCACCCATCTTATAAGAAGAGGGAGATAAAGAGCAACAGGAGGAAGCGCCCTTGGTACCCCTCTTATAAGAAGAGGGGACCAAAGAGCAATAGGAGGCGGGGCTTTTGCGCAGGGGGCAAAGGGCGATGATGAGAAACTCACTATATTGCACGGTGTCAAAGTTGGTGGGCTGTGCTGTGGTACGGGCGCAACCCTGCTGTGGAGGAGGCGTCGGTCCCTTAGGGGGCTGACTAGACGTCGAGCTGCTCTGATTATTTTGTTCCTGGGCACCTCAGCAAAGACGTCACTGATGGCACTCGCGGTGGTTTTTGTGGATATTCGAAATTATAATGGGCCGCGAACTCTAGGCCTCTTTCAATAAACGCCAGAACGACAATCTCCTGCTACTTGCATCCATCTCGGACCAGCTACTGGTTAATAATTCCATTCAATGATCGTTATATATCGCATAAAAATGAGCACTCCTGGCCGAATTGAGGGTACAGGGTACATCCCCATTGAGAAGAGCCATCAGGACAGATGCAAGTGCACTCTACTCCACCATTCCCGTGTTCTTATATGGATCTACAGTCCGATACGAGCGGAGAGTAATCAGGCGCAGGACCGACGGCTTAACGTGCTCCCCGAGGTACGGGGGTGTAACTCCGCCAACTACCTGACTCCGGACTGTTGTAAGAAATTGAAAAACCATTTTTGTTTAATCCAACCCGGGATCCCATCCCAGGTCTGCAGTGGCTGAAATTACCTCCAGACCACGAGGTAGTGTTTTATGAAAAACTAAGTTCGTTTGATTGGTATACAAGTGTGTATTTTCTGAAAATATCTGCGATTGTGTTGCCGATTGGGAGGAAAGCCACACGCATTCCAATTGTGTGGATGTCTATGGAAGGACGTCATTAACATACGCTTACCAATCGCTTGCCCCCTTATACTATAAAAATGTAGCTACTAAATGTTATTAATTTATTATTCCCGGGGAACATCAAAATTATTATAGGGTTATTGGTTTGCAAGACGTAATCACGTGAAGATATGGTAAGGTTTTTTCACGGGTCTACTTCTGAATAAACACAAATCTACAAATTTGGGTGCTCTTAATACAGTTGCCTTTTACCGTTCTTAATAATGTTGCCATTCCGTTCATTTTGTGCCACATTTATTTCAATAAGTAACAGGTACTACTGAAATTGTTGACAATAACGTATTATAAATTAAAGAACGCTGCACGCATGGAAAATGGTCACGTTTCTCCTGAGCGCGCTCAAGCGACAGCACAGATAGAACAAGGATAGAGAAACGATCGATCTATGCGTTTGGCTTATCACGCATATTGTATCTCTCTTCCACACCGCATACCAGCGCCCGACATGTCCGAATGTTTATAAAATGAAGTGAAAATTTAGTATGTTTTCTACTGTTTATTTCAAATTTCGTGGTAAAATGGTAATTAATGCTTTTTAAGAATATTACTAACGTTAAAATTTTATTTCATTATCATATTAAATTTCAAATAATATTGGAAACTTAAAAATTAATGTTTAACCCGAGTTTTAGAAATATATATTTTAATGACAAGTTAACGCAGTGCAAATTCTATGGGAATATACCACTATATACAGCATGTATGTTATGGTACATTCCCATAGAAATAAGCGGGCTATTCAGAATTATCATTTGCAAGAATTGTTTTTATTACTGTAGGGTAGCAAACGATCTTTTGACAATTACCGTCGCCCATATACATCCAAATAATTGTCATGTTGATGCGTTGCCCTCCTTTCCTCTTCCCCTCTAATGTACCTGGATAAACAATTCCAATTTCATAGTTTGAAATCATTGATTTACAAAATTATTTAGTTACCTAGTGAAGGTCTCAAACCTTCCGAACAAAAGATGTGTGCATGTCAAATTATGCATTTACACGCATTCACAAATTCATGCGAGTAGGATTGACATTGTAAAAACAACTTAAATTCATACTCGTAAGGTTGACATTGTAAAAGCAACTTAAATTCATACTCGTAAGGTTGACATTGTAAAAACAAATTAAATTCATACTCGTAAGGTTGACATTGTAAAAACAACTTAAATTCATACTCGTAAGGTTGACACTGTAAAAACAAATTAAAAGGATCCTCGTCATGTTGACTACGCAAAAAATATGTTTCGTACAATCAACGACATCTTAGAATGACAGTATGAAATATTCCACTTGAATTTTTGTAAATCAATATTTTAAATTAATACGCCAATAAGATTCATGTAATAAAAAAGTATTTATAAAAATAGTTCGTAACATTTCTTATAAACATTTATGACGCCACTGAAAAAAAAACAAGTTATCAAATTTTATTACAAAAAAAAAATAACCAAACACTTTTTCTTTCCAGGAGTAATTTACTCATGGAGGCGCAATACGCTGGCGCAACCTCGCCACCACTCGTTCCTCGAAAAACGAAGGCTGAGAAACAACGTGATTACAGACAGCGCTTAGCAGCGTCCAGAACCGATGCACATGTAATAGCTGCGAGAAAAGCGAATGCCGAAAGACAGCGCGCCTTCAGACTACGCAAAGCTGCGAACTTGGCTCTTGTCGGTGGTACATCAACATCGTCTACTGCATCCTCATCTCGATCACGGGCAAGATTACATGACGTCCAAACTGGTGTTCAACGTCAGAAAACACACCAGCAACGTCAAATCTTAGCAAGGGAACCAGTACAGATCATTGTTCAACCAGGCACTTCTGGTCTTATTGAAGTACAACAGGCTCAAGCCGCCTGGTACGCCAAATGGGCCTCCTCGATCATGAGATTTAAATCAACTTTTTTGGACAACGATTTTGGTGCTTGTTCGGTTTGCGACAGACTGTGGTTCAAGAACGACCTCAAACCCATCGCTGAGGCACAGCTCGAGGTGATATCGGAATGGTTCATCAAAGAAAATCGACAACTGTGCAGAGAAGAATATGAAATGGTTTGCAACACGTGCAAGCGATCATTGAACAAAAAGTCGATGCCGCCCCTGGCGAAGGTTAATGGATTCTCATATCCAGACCAACCACCAGGATTACCACCGTTGGATCCCATCAGTGAACGTTTGATATCGCCACGTCTGCCATTTATGGAAGTGCGTCGTCTGTGCCATGATTTCTCCTATGGGATCACAGGGCAAGTGATCCACTTGCCAGTAGACGAACGCGAGGTGGCCAAATGTTTGCCGCGTCAATTGCATGAGGACCATGTAATTAATCTTAACATCAAGCGAAATCTTGCACACAAGTCGGACTATATCAGCGGGTACATGTCTAGAAGCACAATCAGTGCGTGGCTCGCTGTACTACAGAAGAGTCCGTTATATCGTTTGTATAAAATCAACGTGGATTTGTCGGGACTGCATCAAACTGTGCCGTGTCACGAGGACATCCATCCTGATGGTGAGCGTCCCGCCAGCCGTATAGAAAATATCTCCGCTGAAGACATGACCGAATCTGAGATGTTCGCTTCAAGACAACATACAATGACGTGGAACGAAGAAGATTATCTCAATATCGCTCCAGGATATCAGACACCTCTCAACACTGTTTCAGACCGTCATGCCGAAGAGTTGTCGTTTCCATCGATATACTTCGGAGAGCCTCGTCGATTCATCAAGGGTGTCTCGGTTACACCTCACATGATAGCGACCAGTGAGATACGACGTCGCGACAGACGCGGAGCTACGCCTGAAAAAATATTATACGTTGCAATGAAAATGTTGCGTCTACGCATGGTCAATGGAATTTACAGCACGTTTCGCAATGTTTCGGTAACGGAGGATGTTACGCGAGGCATGTTAGAGGACACTGAATTTATGAAAGAATATGTCATACAAAACCTCGCTTTCATGAAGACAGTGCCAAACTCCGTCCAATACTGGGCCTCTCGGAAACGGGATCTCCTTGCAATGATTCGTCAACTTGGCAAACCAACCGTCTCCCTCATTATAAGTGCCAACGAAATACGCTGGATGAAACTGCTCGCTATACTTCTGAAACTAAGTAAAAAATATCCAGGAAAAACGGAAAGAGACCTGAACACTTTTGAGCGTTGTACGTTAGTGAGCGATGATCCTGTCACGTGCTGCATATATTTCAATAAGCTCGTTGATTCTTTGATGAAAATGCTGAAATCCAAACAGTCTTACAATCCGTTTGGCAAATACTTCGTTAAAGATTACTTCCTTCGTATTGAGTTCCAGGATCGAGGAAGCCCACGCGCTCGTGTTTTACTGTGGTTAAACGATGACCCACGTGAGACCGTGTCGGAATATATGCCAAGAACCATCGATCTCGTGGAAAAAATAAGTTCGGTCGCTCGGGACGATGTGCCAAACGATTACATCTACGCCCACCAGATGCACAAACACACTTCCACTTGCACAAAGCGAGGCGAGACTTGCAGATCAGGGGTCTCGTACTGGCCTATGCCCACGACCCGTGTACTGGTCCCGGTACCTCAGTCTGATGGATGCCGCCAAACACTACAACAGAAAGCTATGGAGCTACGCACGTCTCTCGGCGAACGAAAGTACACATGCATGGACGAATTTCTTAATGCTAATGGTTTAACTTTCATTTCATACCTCGACATTGTGCGGTCGACGTTAAACAGACCTACTCTGGTGTTCAAACGAAACTTCGACGAGCTTATGACGAACACGTTCAATCCTTACCTTGCTGGCGAAGTCAACGCTAACATCGAAATTCAGTTCATCTTGGAGGATCGAAGCTGCGCAGAGTACATCGTGGAGTATGTGAATAAATCGGCGCGTGGAATGAGTAGCCTACGTCGAGAGCTCACCAGGATGATGCAGGAACATCCCGATCAAGACCACACGGGCCAATTGAAAGCGTTAAGTGCGAAACTGCTTAACGCAGTTGAGATGTCATCGCAGGAGGCTGCGTGGTATCTTCTACGACAACCAATGAGCGAGACCAGCCGTCATATTGTATACATCCCGACGGTGTGGCCGGTAGAACGACAATGTTGCCGCAAGCGTCGTCAGCAAATGGACCGCGAAGGTCTGGATGGAGACAGCACAGATGTTTGGACCAAAAACATAATACAGCGATACGAAGAACGTCCTTCGTCTCTAGAACACGTGTATCTGGCTGAGTTTGCTTCGTGGTACGCTAACGCCAATGATTTCGTTGACGAAGAAGACGACGTCCACGTGTATGACGATGATGATTCTGGAGCCGTATCCGAAACAAGGACGTCGACAGCGCCAAAAGAATATCGCAGACGACAAATCGGCCGAGTGATACGGTACAGACGGTACGGCGTTGAAGAAACTGTAGATCATAAACGCGAAATGGTTCTGCTTTACGTAAAGTTTCGCAACGAAATTTCGGAGATCGTAGATAATAATCGATTCTTGCAATTGTTCGACGATAATAAAGACACGATAATGGAACGCCGTAGCCTATTCGAGAGGAATTTAAACATTGAAAACTTTACAAATGAACTCGAAGCGGTTTTGCAAAATGATAAGAGTAATTTCCAAGGACCAAGTGCGTTTGTCCAAGGGTTGTTAGGAGAAGATGGAGCTGAGAACGTCGAAGATAATCAAATCGTCCCCAGTTGAGCGTCCTGTGAGCTGGTGCTGATTGGAGCTGGTCTAGTGTTTTATGTGGACGTACCACCGCATCACGCAGCAACTTAGGAGCAACGCTCATAGTGCCTTTTTTTATTAATGTACCAACTGTTGCCCCTGATGGAGTCCAGTGTGGGGCTCGAGGCACATTTTGGTATCTAATACCCACTGAAACGAGAGTTTTATCAGTGCCGGCACTGGTGAAGTGCCCCAGAAATACAAATCATCAGGGCACTTCGACGGGTACTCAGTCCCGAAAGTAACCAACTCCACCTCCACGGAAAGGTTAATCTGCACCACAGGACAACCCTTTGGGGCCGAGCACTTACCCATCTCCACCCATGCTCCTACCCACCTCTCGGTATACGGACCGAATCATGGGAGTGCCCGGAGGTTTGGTCACCGGCTCTGTTCCCCAATTCCCTACACATTATTTAAGTGCCCTCTCGTTATTTCACTCTTCCCTTTCTGGGGCCTGACACCACAAACAGAAGTTGTCATCGGCCTCGTCAGTCCTGATTATCTCGATCCATGTATGCGCGCAAGTCCACAAATGTCTAAAACTCTGTTCTGCTGCGACCAAACCCTGGTGATAGACTGGACCCACTCGTCCGTTGGGTGACGTCCAGCATGACATTTCGCTCGTTTTCTAAAGCACCCAAGCCGTGCAGATACTACGAAATAACGTATCCAGGTTCCACTCATTGATATGCCAGACGCGTTGTAACTTCTGGATAGAACCATTACGGCTCCCTCCCGTCGGCACACGCGGCCCAGCGTGCCTTTGACTGCCAAGTGGATATGTCATAGTACGCGATGTCACCTTTCACACTTCACCTTTCCTCGCGCTCCTTGCCCTTGAGCCCCGCATACTCCTCCTACACGCGTCCCACTCGTCGAGCTGGTGGCCTTCTCGCCCATCAAAACCGCATGCAGCGCATCGTCTATGTGTACCCCCAGCATCTTGGTCACAGAAACACTCGTGATCGAGGCACCATTCATCCTAATGTTCGGTCCGCTTTTAAAACGACTCTTAATTGTCATAGTCTATATAGGACTTGACTGCGGAAAATGTTAGCCTATTACGGGTTCCTCCCATCCCAATCCCATAGACTGTTCAAGATCGTGGAACATTTCTGCTCGATAACGGCGTGCGACGGTGCCTCGATCGCAAGCGTCAAATCGTCTGCGTATGCCACAAAACTTACCACCCCCTGGTCTCGGTAATTTAAAGAGTTTCCACAATGTGGGACCCAATGGCATTTGCAATTTGGCAACATTGGCAATTTGGGGCAGAGCAATGGGGCGAGATTCCCATCCTCGTCCCTTCCCTGTGCGCCTCCTCCTCTTGCTTTTGGTGTACGGTGTTCGGGGTTCACCCCAGCCCCACCACAAAGACAAGGCATGAACCCTGGTAGGGAATGCTCAAATTAGGCAATTTGAGCATTTGCTGCTCCGGTTAAACCCCTATAACCTCTTGGTGCTATTACTAACACTTCAATCGTCTCTCAACTCTGTAAGAGATTGTGTATTGCTGCATTGCAGCGGAATTGGCCCGGCACGACCGGGGAAGTACCTCTCGCTAACATGACACCGCCGTAACCTGTCATCTATTCTATTGTATTTTGTGCTATTTGTGAGTAGCCGATGACTCATTGGAGAGGAGAAGGAAAGGGGGCAACGCATACGCATGACAACAATAATGCAATGTCAGGAGTCGGCAAAAGGTTACCAGTGCTCGTACGCCCAAGAATCCACAGAATTTACGAGGATAACACGTTCGTTGAATGCAAAACAGTTTTCGTTGAGAAAAATGGTAATGATGCTAGTTTGCAGCATGTCGTTGATATGTAGGAAAAGCTGTCGCATACAGCCTGATCGAAGCTTTAAGCTTTACAAAATCGAGAGATCTAAATTCGATCTGGATTATAAAAAGTCTTCAAACTTCAAAATTTGAATACAGTTTCACTGTAAAACCTTTTTTGCAGATGAAAAAAAAAAAGAAATGTCACCACGTTTCACAGTTGATTGGGTATTGTCACTTCTTCATGGAACTACGTTTTAACACTTGAATAAATACACTTTATATACTATATCTACAATTATTTAATTTCAATTTTCATTGACGACCGGTTTCGACTTATCACATATAAAGTTAATTTATTTAGTCAAGTGTCATTAAGTTTCAGTGTCACAATTTGTGTACTACTTCTATAATGGTCCTTTTTTTATAGCATAAGGGGCATACGAGCTATCGAGACTTTTGAGACTACCAACGCCCATGGACATTCTCATGATTGTTACGGATGTACGTTGCCCTCCTATCATCGCCCCATTGGGCCTTCGCTACTCACAAACCACACGAAACGCGACAGCGACCTGTCACTTTACATCGGTATCAATTGAGGGAGAGGTACTTCCCTGGTCTCACAAGGTTATCACAAGACCACGAGGCAGACGACATAAATACCCTATAGAAAAAAGAAGCACACAATCTCCGATGCGTATCAAAATTTAATAAATCAATAACTAAGCACATTACACTTAAATTTTCCTATCCTTAACAGAATCACGCTCATTCCCAAATCTACGTTACTTAACATAGGATAGGATGATCTTAAATATAACTTGTAAATATCATTGCTAATGGCATATTGTTACTTGTAAATAATTAGTATAATTTAGGAAAAAAACATTAATGAATGCAAATAAATGTTTATTTATCGAAGAAGTTGTAATTTTCAATAAACTCATTTTTGACATACAGACACATTAACGCAGGTGGCGATTCCCCGTGCCCAAACCATAACGACAAAGGATAGACTTCATTCTTGATTGCAATTATGAGTACAAAAATGTTACATTTTTATATGATAAAATTGACACTCTGTTAGGGCGCAGCAACTTAGTACAGATTATACAATATTCCTTGGATAATAATTATTAACAACAAAAACAATATTAACTACGAACAATAAGTATTAAAATCTTGGTATAGTCTGTATATTTCGAAGACAATTTGTATGTATGTATTTAAGTGTGTCAGTAAATATTATTCTACATTAACTCATTTTATTACTGTCCGCAAAGAATTATTTTAAATCATAGTAACATTATTGAGACAAGTACTTTTTAATTTAATTTTAAATACGTTGAGGCTGGTAACCCAGACTCCAATGCGGTGAGGATAAGCTTGAGGACGACATTGTCGGAGGAATTCCTCTAACTGGAGCGCTGCTTCGAGTTCGATTGGAGTACGTTTCTCAACCATCCGATTCCACCACAATCGAGTCGGGAGACGTTCGTCATCAGTCAGCTGGACAAACGAGGCTGACCTGTTAAGATTTTGATCGAAATATGGAATACGCCCATCATGGAGGCAATCGTGGCGCAAACAAATACGGCCCAAATACGCCCAAGGGGCTGAGATGGCCCAGGGAAAGATGGACTCGAACGTCTTATCTCCGCCATATCCCGCCAGCCGCTTCGGCCGTTGGCGCGACACCACGGTCAACCGTAACTTATTTCGCGATACTGACAGCTTTGGAGGTAGTTGTGAAATCCAGGATTAGCGAATATTGGAACACCGTAACTCGTACTGTCGTCGTATTTTTTATAGTTTAAAAACATGTAGATTATGAAAATAAACGAAATTAAAACTTGGATTGTTTAACGTATAATTTATGCACTAAAACGGAATAATAATATCCAATGCATATCCTATGCTTCATTGCATACTACTTAAAAACCACATTTGCATAGGAGGAGTAGTAGTAGTGCCATGCATAGTGCATCCTCCTATGCAACGGAATCGGGCCGGCACGACCGGAGAGGTACCTCTCGCACACATATTACCGCCGTAAAGTAACATCTCCACTGCCGCGTTTCGTGTAGTTTGTGAATAGCCGGTGGCCCATGGCATATTCATTTTCAGAAAACTATAAAACTGAGCCTTGGTTTATAAACATTATGCAATGTTTTAAGTGAAAAATGCAACTGTTTGAAGCTGGTAAGAGCTGTATAGATTTACTCTAGTTTATTATACATACACTCGATAAAATATAAATGACAAGTCCTAATCAAACAATTTGTTATGATCTAAATTTCTAGATATTTTTGTGTAATAATGGTAAGGATTATGGGAAATAAGGGTTGTGAATAACACTTGTCTCTTAACAATAAACTATCAATAATTGTTTGTTGTAGGTTTCTTCCTTATGGGAGAAAAAAATAGACTAATGAAGACGAAGCGGTATGGTCATATGATTTTAGCCTGTTCGTAAGGACGAATCTTACAACAAAAAACAACAATATCGTTCCTACTTTACTTTAGTAGTTTTTCTTTAGTTGTTTTATAAAGTATACGTCTTTAGTTCGGCACTTTTTTCCCTCCCTCGTAAACTGTCGAATGAGTGACAACTGTCACTGCACATTGCTCCATAGAAATTACATTGGCGACTGTCCAGGTCCAAAGAGACGGTAAATGTGGTACACAGTTTGTTTTCGTTAATTTTTCTCTGCGCAGGGCACATGCTAGCCAGTCATGGTCCTCCCCATGAGCCAAATCCTTACATCCGGGAGAAGGGAAGTCTTGGTCTCTCTGGACAACCATATCCCGATGTGAATGTTACAAATAGCAGAATTAGCTATTACGATCGGTCTCATATAGGAATGCACCTCTCCCATCTGCGGGAGAGAGGGGGTCGGTCCCTCCTACGATCCCAAACCTAGCCTCGACGTCAGACGAACACTCATAGAAATCGGATTTCGCTCCGGTGATAATGTATTGGGCTCCTCTTCGCTTTCAAACGTAAGTTCTTGCTCTCGGAAGAGGTAGCGCTACGCTGCATAGGAGGAGGTAGTGCTATGCATAGTGCACACTACGTCCTCCTATGCAACGGAATTGGGCAGGCACGACCGGGGAAGTACCTCTCGCTCACTTAATATGAGTGTGTATGACGAAAATGTATTTACTTTGAGTTGTAGTTTTGTTAACTGCACCATAAAGAATATTTCATTCATAATACCACCGTATAGTGACGTCTTCAGTGTCACGTTTGGTGCGGTTTGTGAGTAATCGGTGACCCCTTCGGGGGGGGGGGGATTGCTACACAGGGGCATATGGCATTCTATAAATGAAAAAGTTTAGGTCTGGAAAAAATGCACATGTGGGATTAGATAGACAAAGATACTCCTTATAATAAAACTACATTTACGCGCGGTCTCAGTCCGCCCATAACCATGGTTGCTGTAAAGCTTCTGAAACGTTGGGCAAGTTGAATAATTAAATAAACCACGATAGAATCCTTTACGGATTAGTCGTTTTGTTATAATGGGTAACGTTCGTGTAAACTTAAGACAAATAAAGATAGTCCTCCTTTCTCATCTTCCTTCTCCATCGACCAAGTCATGGTCATTAACCGTCATCTATGGCATACTTTCTCTATCTCTTATGAGTATATTTTCACATTGTTTTGCCATTAAATTCAATGAAATATTTATTGATTAACAAAAATACCAAATCACCGTCTCAAAGTTGTATAACAGATGCGTACAATGTAAAATATTGTAAAATATATGTAATAAAAAACTTGAATGACAGTTCAGTATGACACCGTATATGATTTGAGATTGAGATCATGCAAAAAATACAAAAAATTCGTGAGTCAACTATTATAGGTATTTAATAGAGTCCAACCGAACTTACAGCCATAGTTTCGGTTTCGGCCGGTACTTTCGGCCTCGCTGAAAGTCCGTGTTCGGGAAACATTGTTCGGCATTCGGTTAACCTCGGGGCTATCCTTAATGGATGCTAGTCGTGAAATCCATTAAAGATGGAAGAGAAGTATTTCATTCATTCATTACCAGCCCTTCTCATGAACGCCAAGAAGACCGATCTCTTGCTACTCGCATCCCGGACCGGCTGCTGTACAGAGATCGTCTTCCCACCAGGTGAATGGTCGACCAACATTTCTTGTTCCCAAACGCGGCCTCCACTCCAGAACCTTGCTGGCCCATCTGCCATCTGTTCTTCTGAGTGTGTGACCAGCCCATTGCCACTACAGCGAGTTTATTCGTAGCTTTATTCATAATAATAACATCCTCTACAGGTAGCTGCGAAGAATCTCTGGGTGCGATCAGGCTGCCAAACCAAACTGACCATAGCTACGTATAATTCACGGAGTCTGAAAGATGAAGCAAGACTGGACGTAATGGTGTTGGTTTCGTTTTAAAAAGGCACTTAGAAAAGTACATAACCAAACTCACCAGCATATCATCTCGCGTGGCCTACACTGTCATAAGAATTAACAAAAAGCACTCCCTAAAAATCATCCAAGTCTATGCACCAACTAGCCAGCACAGTGATGAAGAGGCAGAATTGTTCTTCGAAGATATATCCAGTGCGATAGACAAAGGACGCTCCCTCTACGTTATAATCATTGGCTTTTTCAATTATAAGATTGGCACAAGACGGGATGTGGAATCCTGTGTGGGGCCACACGGAATAAGGAAATGAAATGGACAGGGTGAAGCGCTGCTTAACCAACTTGTAGGGAACAATGTTTGTAATGAACTTTAAGAAGAAGCCTAAACGAAAATGGACATGGGTGAGTAAGGAAATGAAATGGACAGGGTGAAGCGCTGCTTAACTAACTTGTAGGGAACAATGTTTGTAATGAACTTTAAGAAGAAGCCTAAACGAAAATGGACATGGGTGAGCTCGGGAGGAAATAGATGTTATAACATAAGGAAGAAAGAGCCAAACTCGTACGAAAAAAGCTGAGCAACTTGTGTATTCCAGGTGGCATTACCGAAATGTTTGAAAAATATCACGAAAAGGCCTCGAGAAGAACAGCGATTGAACATTTCGAAGATGACCTACAAGCAAAAAGCATCGGCTTTACAGAGATCCTCATTAGTAAAGTGGGAGAACATTTCGCGCGACTAAAAACACCCCAACTCTGGATTTCAGACAACGTGAAGGACATCATGGAACAACGCCGTAAGATAGCAGCTGATGACTTCAATAGCAATGTACACTGTGAACTAAATAGGAAAATTCATAAAACTTTAAAGCGTGAAATCCGTAACAGGAACACTCTCAGAATTCAGGGATACATAGACAAATATCGGGGATTGAAGGTGTTCCAGAGATATTTTGGCAGCAACGGCTTAAGTTTCTTAAGAGACGATAACGATAAGCCGACCAATAACATCCAGGAGATCAAGGCGATCACGGAAAATTCTACAGTGACCTATATTCCAACCATCACGCCACAGCGTTCTGTAGTGGATACAAGCGAGAAACGTGCTCCTATCAAGCAACACTACACGGAAGATATCCCTGAGATTAGTAGGTATGAAGTGAAGCAAGCAATGAAGCAACCCATAAAATTGAAGGCCCCAGGAGAAGATGTCATCACTGTGGGACTACTGATGCTCTTCCACAAGAAAGGAGATGACACCCTCCTTAAAAACTTTTAAGCCAAGTGTACAAAGTATTGTCCCGAGTCCTGATTACAGGCTTGGCAAAAAGATTGGATGAACACCAACCCAAGGAACAGGCGGGAACCTTAGGCAGGACATCCAAAAGGCTGAACAATACAACCGACCACTCTACCTAGCCTTCGTGGACTACGAAAAAGCATTCGACATCATAAAACACAGGGCAGCCACCGAATCGCCACATCGATGCCAAATAGACTACAGGTACATTCAGATCCTGAAGAGTCTGTACAAGGCGGCTACAATGACCGTGCAGATGAAGGTGCCAACAGAACCCATACCGATTCAAAGAGGATTGAGACAAGGTGACGTGATATCCCCTAAGCTCTCAAATGCTATGGAGAATATATTTAAAACATTGGAATGCACTGGCAAGGGAATAAATATAGATGCCGAGTGCCTTAATCACCTGCGCTATGCTGATGATATGGCCATCATTGCAGAATATGCCGAGGACCTGCAGCATATGCTGGAACAACTATATCATGCGTCCCTGCGAACAGGCCTGAAGATGAATATGGACAAGACCAAGATTATGGTGACAGCCGATCTCACCCAATTCCAGTGGATGGCTAATCACTACAGCAAGTACAAGTAGTACATATACTTAGGGCAGGTGATAAAGCTCGGCCAAGATTCAATGAGGGCCGAGATAAAGCGAAGGAAACAATTAGGATGGGCAGCTTTCGGTAAGATAAGTTTTGTCCAGAAAGCAAGATTCCTCAATCGCTGAAAACCAAAGCTTTCTTTAATCAGTATGTGCCGGCTACGACGTACGCTTGTGAGACGTGGCCGTTGGCCGCCGTGATGATTCACGAGCTGAAGGAACGTGCAGCGTAACATGGAGCGAGAAATGCTGGGCATTGCGCACCAAAGTCGTTGATGTGGGACAAAGAGTCGCCAAGCTGAAATGAGCTTGGGCTGGCCACATATGCCGAAGACACGACGACTGATGTAGCAAGCGTGTTTTAAAGTGGAGGACTTTAGGCAAGAGAAGTGCGGGCCGACCAGCTGCCAGATGGTCCGATGACAAAGCCACAGAAGGACTTATGTGGATGAGGGAAAAGGACAATCGTACCAATGGAGAAAGCTTGGAGAGGCGTATGCCCAACACTGGGCGAATATTCGCTGAGGAAGAAGAAGAATCATATCGTACATATTAGAGACTTCTTTCAATGAACTTCATGACGGTCGATCTCCTGCTACTCGCATCCATCCCGAACCGGCTACTGCACGGAGATCGTCTTCCCACCTGGTGAACGGTCGACCAACACTTCGTTTTCCTAAACGCGGCCTCCACTCTAGAACCTTACTGGGCCATTTGCCATCTGTTCTTCTGAGTGTGTGAATAGCCCGTTGCCACTTTATTTTAGCCCATTGCCACTTTAGGTTATGTCTACCTAATTGCAATAGTTGCCAGAGTTAGACGACGTCGAGAATAGCACTATCGACGTTGACGGCTTAGGGAGAACGTGTGTGTTGAACATGACTTTTGTCTTGTCCAACTTCATCCCAAGGCCAATACGTCAGGAAAATACACTTAAGCTGTGCAACAAGCTCTCCAACGATTCGGCCAACATAACGATATCGTCGACGAAACGAAGATGTGTTAATATTTATGCCGCATTCTGCCCAGTTTATTCTTAAAGACGTCCTCCAAAGCATTAGTAAACATTTTCGGGGAAATAACACACATGTCGCACACCTCGATGCAATTGGATTGGCCTTGTTTGACCTCCCGGATTGTACTCGTGTGTCTTTTGTTTGGATTTGTCAAACAAATCAAGACTCTTAAGAACAACTTGTAAGTATGGACAAGTAGTGAAATTCGTCCGTAATTTTGAAGAAATAATTTGTAACCCTTCTTAAAAAACAAAACAACGTCACTTCCAAACCATGCCTTGGGAGGTACGCTGTGGTGAAGGATAAAATCAAAAACTTTTTTAGATCTCTTAATATAGGTTTGCCTCCTGCTTTAAGAAGCCCGAGCGTAATTCCGTCCTTCCCCAGAGCCTTTCCCCCTTTACGCTGCGTAAGGGCCAGACTAGTCTCACTAAAGCTGAAGTTCGGCAGATCGCATGACAAATGTCAAAGGCTTGCAAGCGGGCCTTTGTTTAGGATATCAGGATGTAGAGCATGCGACGTACACAACTTGCCATAGAAAGCTTCGATCGCAGATAAGATCCCAAGCTAAGAAGGAACGGTAACCCCAGAATCAGTCCTAGCTTTTGTCTTCTTCCAAGCTTCTCCACAAAAGCCTTCGACCCTGTATTCTGCAGCTGCAAAGGTCTCGGCGTATTAGTTTGCGGATTCGCTTTGAAAGAAGCTTGCCTTCGGCAGACGTAACGTCTTCGTATGCTCTGCGTTCCCTCATAAGTCCAAGCGTCTCATCCGAGAATTTAGTAGTTTTGTTTACGTTCTTGTAAAATACGTCCATAACACCCAACACTGTTTTTAATTGTTTGAAAGATAGTCAAGACACGATCATCATTATTGTCTATACTCTGCAATATGTCCAAACCTGAACAAATTTTTGAAAGTGCGTTTTATATTCCCCCTGAGGATAAAACTTTCTCTTCTAATTGTTCTTCCTCATCGTAGATAGGATTATTCTGTAACTCGATCAGATCTTCATTGCTGAGAGGATCGTCGTGCGTTGCTACAAGTTCTACAAGATCTTCTACCGCGACATCTTCAAGTTCAGACCCCTCAATCATTGTAGCAATGTCTTCAAGCACTTGTCTCTGCATCTGGACATTGCTTCTAGGTGCTTTCACTACATTTAGCCAAAGATTACGCCACACCCCATTTTAACTTCCTTACAAGCCTCTTGTATGTTGTGAATAGGCTTCATAATGTTCTATAACTTCCACCATTCTCGCATAGACTGTCTTCCTTCCCCGTCAGTTTCATGAATTAATTCGCTAAAAGTGCGGCGATGGTAATAAGCTTTAAAGTTTGCTATTGCTCCCTGGTCCATAGGTTGTAATATTGACGTAGTGTTTGGTGGAAGGAACTTGACGTACGATACGATGTATTTTAGACAATGCTCCAGCATTGTCTAAGAGTAACATAACTTTAGGTTCAAGGCCATTTCTGTCACAGTATGATTTGACTGATGGGCAAAAACTACGAAGGTGGATCTAAAAGTTCTAAGCCCGACCAAGAAAATGAAAGAAAAGTGGATCTAAATTTATTTTTATTTTCCGGAAGGTCGGCGAAATAATCGTTTACTGCGACTATCACCTCATCTTTGGTCGAAAATTTCGAGCCACCCAAATGTTTTTTTAAATTAGGATATAAATGATAATCCGAGGGGGCTAAATCCGGCGAATAAGGTGGGTGGGGCAGCAATTCGTAGCCACAATCATGGATTACAGACATTGTTTCAACCGAAGTGTAAACACGTGCATTGTCTTGATGAAACAAAACTTTCTTACGCAACATTCCCGGCCTTTTTTCTTTTATTATCGATGTTTTCTTTCGTGGTAGAGGATGTAGGCCTTCCACTCCTAGCATCATCTTTAATGCTCTCACGACCGCGCTTAATGAGCAGGCTCCCCCAAAGTGCTCACCATATCTTGATGGATGTCTTTTGGTGACAGGCCTTTTTTATTGAGGTACTTAATGACTGCACGGAGTTCAATTTTCTCCATTATTGAAAATTGCGTCAGATTGCTTCAAACAAATAATCACAGAAAATTTATATTGTGCAGTATCGGAATGAAATTGCGCACAATAAATCAATATGACACATACTAACAAATGACGATAGATTTAAAAAGATGTCATAGCTCCATGTAAATTAGGCCACGAACTTTTAGATCCACCCTAGTATTAGCATACCATTCTTGGAAAAAATCCCGTGTAACCCACGCCTTTCTGTTTGATCGCCACACAGCTGCTAGACTTGTCTTGTCTGTGCCTCGCATTGCATGGGTGTTTCTGAATGGTACTAAAAATAATCTAGTGAATGTCTCAGTTTGAAATCACCAGTGGCATTACCACCCAGCAGAAGTGTTAGTCGATGTTTCGCAGCTATGAAATCAGTGGCTTGACGTTCTTCCTTAGAAATGAATGTTCAAGATGGCAATTTTTTCCAGTAAAGTCCGGTCTCATCAACATTGAAGATGAGACGAGCAGGAATTTTCTCTCGTCTAATGAACTCTTGAAACTCGTTTGGAAACTCAGCTGCAGCTTGAATGTCAGCGCTGGGCGCCTCGCCTTTTATGTGGATATCGTGAAGATTAGAACGCTGTTTAAGCCGATGGAACCAGCCTCTGCTGGCAGCAAAACTCGGAGTGGCACTCGCTTTTCCTTCTTTTGTTTTCAGCAACTTATAAAATTATTTTGCTTTTGTGCATCAGATCTTGACTTAGTGGTGTGTTCTTCTTATTCAAATCTTCGATCCAGACTGACAGTAATTTCTCCATTCTTTCTAAGATATATGATCTCGAACGAGAAATTTTGTTACACTTATAGATGTTGAATTTTCGCTGGTGATTTTAATTTTTTTCCGATTTTTATACTTCGTTTTCACAATCGATTATGAGAGTCTAAAATCTGTCCCAACAATTGTTGCCTCCATTTTCCATTCTTCTTTACACTTTCATCTTCAGTTCCAAAGTGACGCTTTTACGCTCATTTTACTTTACAGGCGACATTTTTAACGTAGGGTTAAATTATGTATGTATCTTCAATGAATGTTAAAACACAACTGCTAGCCGACTGAACTAACATCACGGAACAAATCAACGAACGAAACGAACGAGGAAATCTCCGTAGAATAAAATCGAAGGACTGGGAATTCCCGATTCTTCAAAGAGAATATTCAGAGGAAGCGGGGATCCCGCGACCATAAAGAAGTTGATGACTACATTATATTTATACGCACACTTTCGCGTAATTCGAGGCATTTGAGCGCGAAATTTGTAATTCGCATTATAGTGAATAACGGGGTCGCGTAAAGCGGGTTATTACTGTTTATATATAAATTACTTTATCTATTTTGTAAATAATTATATAAAATTATTATAAGTAATAAGTAACTTTAATTGCCAGAAATGTTAGTGTAGAATGTAGTATAGATCTATAGTAATTGAAATTGCATATACTACTACTAGATAGGAAATAGTAAATGTATTTGTGTGTTATTTAGTAATGATATAGAGGTAGGATTAGACACCGATAGACCGATGATGATGGCGCTCAGTAATGTAGTTCTTTGGTGTGTACATAATACATGTACGTATGTGTGTGTGCTTGTTTAAGAAGAAAAGAACCCCGCCTCAGAACATTGTTGTTTATTTTCGGAAAACATTCTAAGTGTTCACGACGATCTGAAATATCAAATTCCACAATTGTGGAAGTCTAAAAAATCTTTTAATTACAGATGTCAGCTCAAAATGCTTTTTTCAGAGGTATAGGTCCCTACTGTTGGCGATCCTATTGCGTTTCTTATAACAGTTTATCAGGCTAGCGAAGATTTTTATGTCTTCTAGTTTATGGAGACGTAAGGCTGACAATCCGGCACTTTTCTCCCCTCGATGGGAAGAGGAGTGCCGGATTGATTTCCACATATTACTTAGTCTGTACAATGTACGTTAAGTTTATGCCTATTTAAACTACTCCTATGAATAAAATCCTTATCACAAATATCACATCTGTATGGTTTGTCACCGCTATGTGTATGTTTAAGTGGATGTAAATAAGTTTTCTGACTAAATGACTTATCACAAATATCACACCTGTATGGTTTGTCGCCACTATGTGTACGCTTATGTGCATGTAAATAAGCTCTCTGGCTAAATAACTTATCACAAACATCACATTTGTATGGTTTATCGCCACAGTGTGCACGTTTATGTCCATGTAACTGAGTTCTCTAAATGACTCTCTCCCACTAAATGACTTTTTACAAATATCACAACTCCAAGGTTTGTCATCACTATGTGTCAATTTGTGTTTATTTAAATTACTTTTTTGACTAAATTTTTATTACAAATGTTACAAGTGTATGGTTTGTCGCCACTGTGTGCACCTTTATGTGCATGTAAATAAGCTCTCCGCCTAAATGACTTTTTGCAAATATCACAATTGTATGGTTTGTCATCACTATGTGTCACTTTGTGTTTGTTTAAATTACTTTTTTGGCTAAATTCCTTATTACAAATATCACAAGTGAATGATTTGTTGTCATTATGAGTGAGATTGTGTATATTTAAATAATTTATTTTACAAAAAATTTTATTACAAAGGCCAGAACTGAACGGTTTGCCACCATTATGTATTACTTTGTGTCTATTTAAATTACCTTTCTGACTAAATTTCTTATTACAAAAATCACAACTGAATGGTTTGTCACCATTATGTATCACTTTGTGTCTATTTAAATTACTTCTCCGATTGAATTTCTCATTACAAACATCACAACCGAATGGTTTGCCATCATTGTGTGTTCATTTAAATAATTTTTGTGACTAAATTCTATATTACACACATCACTAATGAATGGTTTGTCGCCATTGTGTGTGAGATTGGTAATATGTATGATACTTCTAATACTAAGTTTCTTATTGCCAATATTGCAACTATATGGTCTATCATCAGAATGTCCGGTGTTATGTCCCTTTTGGTGGTAGGTAGGTTTTGGGGTAGTTGAACGCTCTTCTTTAACTCTAAACATGTCTCGGACGCTTCCAACGTCCGCTTCTATGTTTAAACCTGAAATTATTACAACCTTTACAAATTTCGGTTTCGGTAACTATTGAAACGTACATAAAACATTGTAGTTAAATACTAGGAATCCAAATGCGAAAAAATATGCTTTAATTTGGGCCTCTTGAACATTACCATGATAACCAATTCAATTTATGACAAAACAATCTCTGTCGTGATATCCAGTTGTCAATCATTTCTGCAGCACCGAAACATATAAGAAAATATTTTGATATTTTTTTTACAACTGTGAGGAATTACATTATAGAAATTTTCTTGTTGATCATTAGATTTTAGAAAATATTATATAGCCTATGTTTATCAAGAGGGAATATAGGATAATGGTAAAATATTTTCCAAATCGGTCCAGTACTTTCGGGGCATATTCAATGCAAACAATCAATCAAATGTTTTCCTTTTGTAATAACAACAAGCGACGCGACGCACCCGTCTCATAGTGAAGCATCAAATGCGCAGACGCTCCGACTGCTCCGAGTCACGCGTATTAGGAACCTCGTGAACAGCTGTGGCCTTCGGTGGCGCGGCCAGCGACCGCACGGCACCACGTGTGAGCGGAACCTACGAGCGACAGCGAGCGCCGACTTGTACATATTGCGAACATTTCGCGTAATAAATCAATAATTAGCTAACCGTCGGATTATTTGCACAAGCTGATGCTACAGTAATATTACCTTTAACGTTTGAAAAGTCAAGTTTTGGATTAATTTAAAATGAAAAAATATATATATTCAAAATAGAGTTACAAAAAATATTTCTTGACTCAATCAAATCTACCGCCGGTTGAACTCTGGTCCCGCCATGAGAGGAACCGAAGAAACAGACTTAGCGGGCCTCATCAATAAATAAATGTATAAAAAAATTACCAATTTACAAATTATATACAACTTATCAACTAAGAACAATCATTGTTATACAGAAACAGCCTGCGATGAGCGTCTCATTCCCTCGGCGTGGCATCTGTCCTTAACTCTATTACATTCTAAAATCCTTTATCACATAAACGTTAAAACAACATACTTAACTTATTAATTAAAAGTCTTAGGCCGCTTTGTGACCGGATCCTCTTGTCGAGGCGTATACATTGCCACTGAAAGGAATTATTTATTTTGCTAAGTCTATGAATTGCTACATCTAGTTTGTGCCTGCTTCTAGTATTTCTAAATTAATTATTTAGGAACTATCTTCTAATCGGGTTTTTTATAGCACGAGTCAGCTAGCTAACTAAATTAAACTCAATTTAGTCCATAGGCTTTTTATAAATTTTAAAACACTTTCTTGTTCTGTTCTTTGCATTTATTTACCGAATCAACAATCCGTTTGTTTTTTTTTTATGTGTTTGCCTTTGTTTTTTTTATTGGAACGAAATTGTCTATTAGGCATAATTTTGAGTTAAAATATTTGGACCATTATGTAAGCATCATTGGCAGCTTTTAATACCTCTTTCATGTGAAATTATTCTTATTATACACAGATTTAATAGTTTTTACATAATACAGTTTTGCTTAAGAAAATTGTATTATTTACTGAAGGGATTACAAGGAAGACATTATTTTCTGCAAAAGATTAAGTTCGTCTATACCACTGCTGGACAAATCTGGCAATACTTTTGATGTAAATTGCGCAATGTTTTGCAAACAGCGGATAGAAGGCGCGGAAATTCAAAATAAAATTTGGAATAAATAATAAACATAACAACTTTTATTTGTATCTTTTATTGTCAAGTATATTTGATTATATACATTAATAAGGTGCCATATATTTGATATGGGTCATTATAAACAGTATTTACTCTCTCAACTTCTTTCAATAACATTGAATGTACATGTATTAGAATTACAAAAAAAGATAAATTGTAATATATGTGCGCCTGTCCTTCAACCATCATATAGAAGATTTAAGTAATAGGGTACGTAAGTAAATATATATTTTTAATGTTTCGGCATATATCAGATCTATAAGTACTTAAACAGGTATATTTTACGCTATGTCAACGGATAATTAGTTATTGCATTACGTCTTGGGGAGGAGTGGGGAAAACGGTGTTATTAACCATCGAGATGGAAGCAGAGATTCGTTAAAATATGCATTTGAGGTTCATTTCCTTACCCAAAGTATCAACGTTATGATCTCTTAAAATGTTCGCCAATTGTTCATATTGCAAGTTATACCTTTACATCATCTACCTCTATCCTACTCGGAATATAGCAGTAAGACAAAGATAGCATGTGCCCATTAAAATCTGGCACAAAACACAAATACTACTATTGCTACATAAATAATTAGTGCACTAATTAACGATACGAGGGTAGATCGAAAAGTACTCGCATAACACAAATTCATTCCATTCTAAATATCAAATCTACCCACATTATTTAGTTCAGTTCAGACTAGTTAATTGTGTGAAGTTCGAAACGTGTGCGATAATTAGTCGTGAATTTATAATTTTTTTAACAAAGCAATTCCATAAGAAGGATCTACCACAGAAAGCCATCCATGATGGTATGGTCCGTACTTTAGGAGATTCTTATTCATCCATCAAATTCCATTCCATTGAATTCTGCTGTCCATGTGGATAGCAGAATTCAAGCGTGGTAGAGAGAGTGTGAAAGATGAACCCCGCTCTGGAAGGCCTTCGACGTCCACTACCGAACTACTACGAAAATATTAAGAAATACTTGATTTAATTATGGGAGATCGCAAATTAAAAATTAGAAAGATAGCAGAGATTATAGGCATCTCTTATGAACGAACTCAAAACATCATAGTCAACGAATTGGGTTTCCACAAGGTGTGTGCGAGGTGGGTTCCGCGATTGATTTCAGTTGAACAAAAAAGACGCGATTGACTATTTCTCGTGACTGTTTGGAGTTATTTGTAGCCGATGCCCCCCTAAAAGGCTAAGGCGACTCTGCCGGAAAAAAAAAGTAATGGCTTCAGTATTGTGGGACTCGAAGGGCGTGATTATGATTCATTATCTTAAAAGGGGTCGGTTTCTATATCGTTTACGAGAGAAAATTAAATAAAAGAGTATAGGAATGCTCAGAAGAAAAGTCCTGTTTCATCAAGATAACGCCCGCGTTCTCACGTCTTTGCAATCAATATTCAATCAACACCGTCATCATTGTCAGCCCTTGTCCACTGCTGGACATAGGCCTTTTTTCAATGAAGGCCAAGACGACCGATCTCCTGCTACTCGCATCTTACCCGGACCGGCTGCTGCACAATGATCGTCTTCCCACCTGGTGAACGATCGACCAACACTTCGTCTTCCTAAACGCGACCTCCACTCCAGAACCTTAATGCCCTCATCTGCCAGCTATTCTTCTGAGTGTGTGACCAGCCCATTACCTCTTGTATTCTATACTTACATATTACACATGACAATTGACATTAGACTCCACAATTATGTGAGGCTAAAAATCATTATCGTTTATTACAAACATCACCACATAACGGTTAGTGTCTAGAATGTACTTTATGTTTATGCCTATTTAAATTGCTCCTGTGACTAAATTTCTTAACGCAAATATCACACTTGTGTTTGTCGCCAGTATGTATCTGTTTGTGTGTATTTAAATTACATCGCTGACCAAATGTCTTATTACAAATGTCACAACTGTATGGTTTGTCACCTGTATGAGTCACTTTGTGTTTTTTTAAATAATTTCTTATAATGAATTTCTTATTACAAATTTCACAACTGTATCGTTTGTCTCCTGTATGAATCCGTTTGTGTACATTTAGATTAGCTCTCTGACTAAATTTCTTGTTACAAACTTCACAACTATATGCCTTGTTACTATTATGTGTCAGTTTGTGTATGTTTAAATAGCTTCTTGTAGTAAATTTCTTATTACAAACCTCACAAATGAATGGTTTCTCACGATTATGTGTCGCTTTGTGTCTATATAAATTGCTCCTCTGATTAAATTCCGTATTACAAATATCGCAAGTAAATAGTGTATCACCGTTATGTGTGTATGCATTTAAGTTATCTCCATGATTAAGTTTCTTATTGACAATATTACAGCGGTACGCTTTCTCACCAGAATGACCGATATCATATTCCCTTTGGTGATTGGCTGGTGTTGGTGTGGCCGCACGCTCTTCTTTAACATCAAAATTGTCTCGGATACTTTCAGCGTCCGGTTCTATGTTTAAACCTTAAAAATACAATTACAACTTTTAGATGTTCCGGAATGGTTTTCATGGATTTACTATCATTCACATGACCATTCGAGCCGCTCAGTGCGAAATACTACTTGTACGCGCAGTTTCCCGGCGCACGCGCCCTAAATAAATTATAAACCATATTTCTGAACTGTAAAACCAACTAAATAATAAAATTAATTTAAGGTCTACACAAAATCGGTAATAACTTAAAACATTTAATGTCACTTGTTTGTTCGCGATTATGAAAGCGACTCATTCAACCGTTAAGGGACTCAAATGTCGATTAGAAATACACTAATAAATTAAGTTTTCTTGGTAGTTTTTTTGCTCATGATGGCTGAGTAAACCACGGGTAAATTTTAATAAATTATTGCTCACTCAACTGTATTTTATTTATATTTTTGATTCTGGTTCCAGAGGTCAAGAGTAACATCATATGTTAATATTATATACAGCTATTAATTAAAATTTTGTAATGAATGTGATATTTTTTTCATTTGATCGATGTTCAAGTTTCACATAATTTAAGGAATGGCCTATACTAATATTATAAGGAGGAAACATTTCCTTCATGGTTTGTTTATAGTGAACAGGCTCCGGTAGTGTTGGATCAATTTGAAAATGATATAATAACAATGTCGTCCTAGCCGAATTTCGGCTACAGCGGCCGTCTCTATTGAGAGGCCCAACTGCGCAAGACATGCTGTAGTGCTCAAGTGTCTGCGCAGACACACTTGTGTCTGCACTTGCACTCTCCGTTCCTTCCTTCTGTTATTTCGATGGGGCGGCGGACCGACACGACC
Source organism: Eumaeus atala (assembly GCA_017140195.1). Taxonomy (NCBI): domain Eukaryota; kingdom Metazoa; phylum Arthropoda; class Insecta; order Lepidoptera; family Lycaenidae; genus Eumaeus; species Eumaeus atala. Next base: position 237,642 of record JAFELO010001204.1, on the reverse strand, counting down.
GGAGAGAAGTCAGGCGCAGGACCGACGGCTTAACGATCTCTCCGAGGCATCCTAATAGCATTATTTGTATGGTCCGACCCGGGATTCGAACCCGGGACCTCACGTCTGTGGCTGAACATGCTGACCACTAGACCACGAGGCAGTTATCATATATACAGAGTGGGGATACACCGAATTGAAAACACCAGTAGTACTAGTATTTATGTGTATACCAGTATTTTTATATCAGAGAAAAATAATTAAATTTCATTGCATCATGTGTAAGCGTGTCACCAACTTGCCGGGATGCGCCGCTCGCTGCACCCCGCGCCCCTACCCCTTGGACACCCCCTAGATCCCACGCAACGAGTTACCGACTTGTCGAGTGTTAGAAAATACATTTAAACACAGATTTTTATTGCTTTATGGATTTTGTAAATCACACACTATATATATTTTGAATATATGATAATTATTGTTAATATCAAAATTTCACACTTGCTTAATTATTGTAATTTAGTATAAAAATAATAATTGCACTATATTTATAATTAGTTCAATAGTGGGTAATTCATTCCTGTCACAAACGTCTTGTAAGAAATATAATTGTTATCACTAATCAAGTTGGTATTTAATTATTAGTATCACTAATCAAGTTGGTATTTAATTATTAGTATCACTAATCAAGTTGGTATTTAATTATTAGTATCCATTGTCACAAGACAAGTCGCAAAGTATAAGTCATCATCACGATGACAGTAATCGCACAGACTCACACGGGATTAAATATTTCAATTGTTTTCACTTTAATCAAGACAACATTCTTATTACCTAACCGATACTCTACTACGGACGATACTCTCGGCCGATACTCCGCAGCAACGTGTGTGGTCGTACCGTGTGGCATTGTAAATAGAATTAGATAAATATTTTAGCAAGAGGTAGTGCCATGCTGCATAGGAGGAAGTTGTGACATGCATGGTGCATGACACTACCTCTTCCTATGCAACGGAATTGGGCCGGCACGACCGTGGCTTTACGGCGGTGTCAAGTGAGCGAGAGGTATCTCCCCGGTCGTGCCGGCCCAATTCCGTTGCATAGGAAGAGGTAGTGTCATGTACCTATTCCACGATGTGACTTTCATTTGACATTAGTACGTAATATCATGATATTAGAAATTAGCGTCGCGTGATATATTTATTTCCTAATGTTCATTTGTTTAATTTAATTTTCTTGGCGTTCATTGAAAGAGGCCTGTGTCCAGCAGTGGAGCGGTAATGTGATGATGATAATTAGGAATGAATTAAGCAGGTGCTGTGTTTGTAATACTCATTTTATTTTTATTTATATTAAATGTATCTAGGATATGTAATAATACGTTACTCAAAATAATTTTGTGATATGTAAAAAAACATTTAATTGGATTGTCTTTAAGAGTATATTTTGTTAATTTTTTGTGTGTAGGCTAGGGACGTCATTGCACATACGACATCCAATTTTTCGGTGTACCATTAACCCCATCCTGTATAGCATTTTCTAACACGTTACAGATTATGAGAACTTCGCTGATGTAAACAAGGGTGTAAAAAAATATCAAAATAAATTCTTATATAGCTGCAATCATTATGTATTGACGGGGGGGCTCGAATCTCGGGCAAACAAAAAAGTATTATTGGGTTTTTTCCATTTCTTACAACAACCCGGAGTCAGGAAGTTGGCGGTTACACCCCAATGCCTCGGAGAGCACGTTAAACTACCGATGTCCTACACACACCATACACCTATACACCTGATTTCTCCCCAGTCGTGCACTATAATATGTTTTGTTCTTTTGCATGAATTTGGCTAGGCAGACTTCATTATTGATGTAAATATTTCTATATTAATATAAAATTTACAAAATTTATAAAAAAATATTAAATATATTTCCACTGCCTTGGACTGCACTCGTGCTACTTGTGTCTAGTACTAGGTACTTAGCATACAGAGACGAGTCCACAGATTACTGAAGTTATTGTTACTTGTAAATCTAAACTAATACTTGGCCCTGAACTATGTAATATGAAAAATTGGCCAAAATAAGAAAGGTCATAGTTACTGTACTGCTTATATGATCAATTGGGCTGTAAAAAATATAATAATGGGACTTACATGTGTGCTCTTCTTGTTTGATTGTCACCGAGTGCCATGTCACATTTGTTATATGAAAATCTTTCACCGTGGATAACTGTACCAGTGAATTTTCAACCTGATGAGGGTAAATAACACATATGTTGTTAGACGTGAATCGCAGTTCTACACATTTTGTGGGCATCTCTAACCAAAGATTTTAGTGTTAGGTCCAACCAAAGATTTTAGTGTTAGGTCTGAATTCGGGGAAAACATAGTGCCTGTTATTTTCCATATACAATATATCCAAGTCCTCTTTGAGGTTATACAGACGTCAAGGTGCTGTGGCCCCGTCCGGTTTCATCGTCATGATCATTATCAGCCCTTATTGGTCCACTGCTGGCTTTAGGACGACCGATCTCCTGCTAATCACATCCATCCCGGACCGGATAGATAGAGAACCTAACCTGCGATTGCCATTCCGCCTACTCAGCATGGCAATTACGAGCATCTACCTCGTCCGATTTGGGTGGGAAAAATAACAAGATACCTCGAGGGTTAGTCTAACAATCATTTCACCACAATTTATTTATTACCACTCATTTGGGATGTTTTATTTCTAGCCGATTGCACTACCCATTCCTTCGATGGTCTTTAGCTGTTTTATAATTAGTAAGAGGCAGCACCATGCTGCATTGCGGCCGAACTGGTCCAACACGACCGGCTCGGTATCTCTCGCGCACATGACACCACTGTAAAGTGACAACTATGCTGTTGCGTGTAGAGCGGTTTGTGAGTAGCCGGTGGCCCATTGGAGAGCTGGAGGAAAGTCACGGAGTCTCAGTAGTCAGAAGGCTCCGTTTTCTCGTATGCCAGGGGGATATAAAAAATTGGAAAATAGCTTTTAAATTGTACTATCTCCACTTTTGTTAGTTTTATCAACTGTCAGTCATAAAAATTTTAACTCTAAATAGTTGTAAGAAATTTTTGAAAAAATTATCAGTTGTAACTAAGGAACATACTTAGTTACAACTGATAATTTTTTCAAAAATTTCTTACAACTAAATTTGAGTTACAGTAGTAGATTTTGCTGTGTGTTGATCTGTCCTCCAGCATGTATCATCACGTATCATGATGTAATTATCTACATTCAGATTAACAGTATAAGCTCCAGTCGCCCCTGACTACCTCTATGTTGTTTGTTAGCACATTAACAATTTGCATACCTCTAGGTTCCGTGTTTGTTCTAGTAACTGGAAGCACTGCTGTAATTTTGTACAACAAATGTAGCATAAGGTGTGTATATTCTTATGTGTCTGCAACTGTAAAGTTTTAAACAGAAAAAAAATAATTAGTGCCTTGTAATAAGTATTTTAAGTGTCACATTAAAACACTTTAAATGACTACAAAATGTGTAACAAACGTGAATGTCTCAAACAATTATCTTTATTATTATTTTATAGTATAAGGGGTTAGTGTGACAATAATTTTTCTTATTAGTTTATAGTCGCACAGCAATTTTCTAGAGGACTTAGTAAATATTCCCATACATATCCTCATAGGGCATGCAGACATATTGGGCATCAGAATCTTGTGCCATAAGAGACACAACAGCAATTGTTTTTAAATGTTACATATGATTTTGTATCATTAGAGAATAGCTGGTAGACAATATATATTATATGTGGCTCCTCAGACTATGTGTTCAACAATATGACCTATCATTCTTGAAGTTATACTTCTTTTGGCACATTTGGGAAAATTTTTGGTGCATTTCTACATACATAGAATAATCCAAAAGAAACATTTTTTCCAGAGATTTTACCTTGTTGAGACAAGCAGTATAACTTATAGTATGTA
>JAFELO010001204.1:219684-233537 GCA_017140195.1 Eumaeus atala | reverse complement strand
GGACAAGATTCAATACCAAAAGATAAAGTGGCTGAGGAGCCAATGTTTGGGTTACACTTGGACAAACACTTAATACTATATGATTTTTTATACTCTAATATATATATACATATATATATATATATATATCTATATATATATATAAATTTAATATTTAATAAGGTTTCTCAACAATGACATATGTGTATATTAAAATAATAAAGCTGAAGAGTTTGTTTATAACTTGATTAATTTGTAATATCAGGAAGTACTGGTCCCATTAAAAAAATCTTTCAGTGTTAGAAAGTCCATTTATTGTGGAAGGTTATAGGCTATATATGATAACACTACGACAAATATTATTAGATTTACACAAGGGTAACCATAGGGCACTCCTGCAAAATGTAACAAATATGGAAGATGCCGCAGTCCACACACAGGGAAACTTAAACTTAGAATACACGCGTTTTACATATAAACCATTATAAAATATAAGCCTACTTATAAGAAACACAGCTTACCGTCATGTCTGCTATCTTCTCATACACATATTGTAGATGTGAATTTTTGATGTTGAAAGTTTTAACATTTACAGCGAAACATAGAAGGCAGGCGCCCGTATGCATGACTGATAGCTCACGTAACCGTTTTTCTAAACGAAATAAGAAAAATATGAATTGTGATTTTAAATTTAATATTATCCGAAAAACCTAAGCACTAATAATTTTTTTCTACTTTTTGTTCAAAAACATAAAGCAGACTTTCAATGAACAACTGTTTAATCTTGTTGTAGTTGCAAATGTTGCTACTGATAGCAAATGCTTTTTAAATGATAACATGATTTGATTAAACCACTATTTAGAATTGAAATTCTGTTCCTAAAACGATTTCTAAAAGTAGTTATGATTTTTAGGATTATTATGTATTGTCTATAGTAATCTATGGTAATAAAAAGTGACAAATTATACTATTACAAATGACATTTGACAATATACGTCATTTGTCAGCCACGGACATAGAGATAAAATAAATAGAGGGATATAATGTAAATAGATAATAATGTGTGTCTTTGGATATCTAATATTGCATGTTCACTGCGCATAGAAAATAAGTTAAAAAAGAGAGAGAGAATGCGCCATATTTGTTTTCTCTTTTGACTAAGACCCTACTCTTCCTATATTATCCGTAGAGGTAATACAGAAAGAAAGCTAGCCCAAAACACGTACGTTAGTCGAGCGGGAAAGCAAATGTACTGTATACTGTATTTATAGAATAAGTTTTATATTAACTTGTAACATAATATGGCAACAAAATTCAGTGTGTACCATTTTATGTTCGATAAACATTTCCTTACCTACTCGATATTTAAACACAGAGTATTATTCTAAAATTCATAATTACAAACTTCAAATTTTCATACAATACGGTAAGCATTTCTTCTTATAAGGATTCAATTATTTCCCTATTTATTAAGGTACCAATTGATTGCTGTTATAAAATATTAACTAGAGTAATCCAGCGCTTCAAAAGAAATGGTAAACTCATGTCAGCCCTGACCCTAAAACAAAAATTCTTAACAGCAAACCATGCGTTTAGAATTAAAATTAAAAAAATAATGCAAACGCAAGCAAGACAAATGGAAGTGAGGGTAAGAAGGATCCAGTGTCTGGACACATTCTACAAGTAGCGTAACAGTGCAGAACTTGTGCTTCAAAATTTATAATCGGAAAATGGGGTGCATTACTTTATAATTAAAAAACATTACGCGCATTTTTTAACTATTTATAGTGTATACATAAAACTGTTATAAATATAAAATAAGAGTTTGTGTTTAAATGTTATTTCATGTGGCAGAAAAAGAAAATTTGAACCTAATTAAAAACTCATGTAAAGACTTGCTAGCTATATTTATATAACAATTATATTAAATGTTCCGCAATTGTGTAGAAATTGATCATTGATATAAAATATTGATTATGATAATTCTAAGTTATGAAAATCGCAAATTTTTCGGAAGTACCTATTACTAAAACAAAAAATCGATTGGAAGCAGTTTTACGTGTCGCTACAAGTCAATTTCAGCCAAATATAAAAAAAAAGATTGTAAGTACTGTGCAGTGCCACGATTCAAATTAATGAGTTCCTTTTCAATTTTAATAAATTATTATTAATTCTTTATCGTCTTTAATTACCTATACTTCTGTGGCAGGCTGTGTTCTGTGACCATCAGTTCATGAATTGCTACTAGTTACTAGTATTACATTATCTTTGCCCCTAATCTTAATGAGTCTGTGCAACCATGGACTATATTACCCGTACTCTAAATAGTCAAATGTCATTCTAATTAAAGTATTTAATCAAAGAGTATGAACATTCTCTTTTTGGTATTTAATTATTATTTTAATGATAATTGTATTATGACTATCCAATATTAATATGAGTATCATAATAAAAAAATTGACATTTTCATTTATTGAATGTATTTCTTACTTAAGAATAAAACAGCACTAACAACACCAACAACAACAAGAATATAAAGTCAACATTGATGTTGTGCTTATTTATTTATCAAAAATGCAAAGAAGCACATGCCTATTGTGTTTCGCTGTAAATGTTAAAACTTTTAACATCAAAGAGTCCCATTTACAAAATGTGTATGAAGAAATATCAAACCTGACGGTAATTGTGTTTTATAAGTAAAATTATATTTTACTAGTGATCCACGCCGGCTTCTCCCGCGTATGCAGGGCCCGGATTGTTACCCTTGTTAGCCTTAACAAATTATTTGGGTATTGCTTTATATAATGGTAACAACCCCTGCGAAAATCCGTTCAGAAATTTTTAAAACCCTATCACATACAGACAGCTTTTCGGACTGTGTGTTCTAAGTGCGTGAATTGCAGCATCTTCCATATTTATGACATTAATCTGCTATTAAATATTAATGTAGTATTAGTTTAAAATTATGACTTGTTTTTACTATTAAATAACCTACTAAAATATGATCAGGAATTAGGATTTATAATAATAAAAAAAAAAAGATTTTAATAAGGATGGACTAATATCAGGGCTGTTGATATAAAGATTGTGAGAAGGGAGGGAGGGGGACTGGGAGAAACAAGCTTTTAACAGATTCTAGAAATGTTTTTACAAATCAAACAATTCTTTCATAACTAGCTATGAAATTAACATTTTTAAATTATCAAATGTGTTATACAGATCATTTTGTGAAAATATCAGAATCATGAGGAGAAAGCAAAAGGTAATGTCATGTTGCAATGCAGCAGGATTAGTTACATCATCTCTACCTCTCTCATGGTACTGGTGTACCGACATCTCAAGAGTAGATGTCGGCTCATTGGGGGAGGGAAGGTGAAAAGGAGGGAAATGCATCGGCATATGTTATGCTGTCGCCGATCCGATTGATGTTACCGCCATCACTCGGTGCGACCGCCGTCCGGTGCTCCCGTCTATTTCACTGTCACTATGAAGCAGACGGGGGGACACTTAACAACCAGGTCCCTGAAGCCTTCCAGTTCCTAGGGGGCTATTATGATGTTATGCGTAAATTTTATGCTAAAGTGGGAATATGAAATGGTATCAAATCAAGTCTGGGATCATATGGAGTCGGAAGTCGAAATCGCAGGGGCAAATGCTGATAAATTTCCTCGAGAAAGAGAACCCCGTCTTAGTGAACTCTTATTTTAAGAAGAAGCCCCTAGGTAGTGGATATGGCAGAGCCCCGATGCTGTGACATGATAAAACTGGAAGTGATCCCTGAATATAGGCTTTAACCACGAGCGTGTCCGATTGGTACAGTCAACACTCCGACCCAACTTCCGGCGAACCCTGGTAGTGGTAGGGTCCGAGAAAAATCAACTGCAATTAAAAAACCGGTTCGTTGCTCTAGATATCTCGTAAACTACAATGGTAATTGACGAGACTAGGGTAGGTGTAAATATACGCCTCACCATGGTTCAAGTCCTTGTCGTGGCGGTGGGGCTCAGTAGCCTGCGGTGATCAGAGACATCTTGGGAGAAACTAATTGAAGCGAGGAGGTGTATGCTCTTTGTACCCCTCTTATAAGAAGAGGGACTAAAGAGCAGGAGGTGGAGGCGCTCTTTGTACTTTTGTCTTCTTATAAGAGGGGACAAAAGAGAAATAAAAGGGGGCGGCGCTATTGCGCACGAGGCTAGGGGCGAGGATGGGAACCTCGCCCTATTGCACTGTCCCAAAGTTGGTGGGGTTGTCCTGTGGTTCGGGGCAACTCCATATGTGGAGGTGGCGTCGGTCCCTTAGGAGGCTGACTAGCCGTCGAGGTGCCCTGATGATTTGCTTTTTCGGGGGTACCGCACCAAAGGCGACACTCATGGCACTCGCGGTGGGTTTAGTGGGTATGCGGCACTATAATGTGCCGCGAGTCCCACACACCACTGGACTGGAGTGAAGGCGCGTAAATGCGTTTTCCCGCGTCAACAAAAAAAAAACTTTCCTACTCGTATACAGGAAAATAAAGCTCTCGGATGAGGCGCTTGGACTTATGAGGGAACGCAGAGCATACGAATATGTTTCGTCTGCCGTTGTCAAGCTTTTTTCAAAGCGAATCCACAATCTAATACAACGAGACCTTCGCAGCTCAAATACGCAACGGGCTACCGAAGCTAGTCGAATAGAGTCGAAGGTTTTTGTGGAAAAGCTTGGAAGAAGTCATCTGACAAAGGTCAGGGCTGATTCTTGGGTTATCGTTTCTTCGAAATCTGGGATCTTAACCGGGATCGAAGCTTTCTGTAGCAAGTTGTATACGTCGCACGCTCCTCATCCCGATACCCTGAAGAATGATCCGCGTGCAAGCCTGACACGACATCTTTCAGGCGATCTGCGAAACGTCAGCTTGAGTGAGATTAGTCTGACTCTTGCGCAGCTTGAATAGGGAAAGGCTCCGGGAAAGGGCGGAATTACAGTCGAGCTACTTAGAGCAGGAGGCGAACCATTTACACATTACGAGTGCTACAAAATATTTTTAATTTTATCCTTCAGCGGGGCGTACCTCCCAAGCCATGGCTATGAAGTGACGGTGTTTCTTTTAAAAGGGTGACAAATCACTTTTCAAAATTATAGACCAATTTCACTTCTTGGCCATATTTACAAGTTGTTCTCTTTAGAATTCTTGCTTGAAGAATTCCAGCCACTGGAGCAGGCTGGGTTTCGCAGACGATTTAGCACCACGGACCATTTTTTCATCATGTGGCAAGTTGAACAAAAGACACAAGAGTACAATCAGCCAATGTGCCTTGCCTTTGTGGACTATGAAAAAGCTTTTGACTTGGTCGAAACCTGGGCTGTTCTTTAAGCTTTACAGTGATGTCAGGTCGATTGGCGATACGTCTAAGTACCGAGAGCATCATATGACGCTGCTTTTATGTCCGTTCTGAGTCCGGGAGGTCTTACAAGGCCAATCAAATTGCATCGAGGAGTGCAACAGGGGGATGTTATTTCCCCGAAACTGTTCACTGATGCTTTGGAGGTCGTCTTTAAGGATTTAAACTGGGCACAATGCGGCATAAATATTAACGGCGAGTACCTCTCTCATCTTCGTTTCGTCGACGATATCGTAGTGTTGGCCGAAGGCTCCCGACGTAATGGCCTTAGGATGGACTTGGACCATACAAAGGTCATGTCCAACGAACACGTTCTTCCTAGGCCGGTCAACGTCGGTGGTGCAATTCTCGAAGTCGTAGACGAATACGTCTACCTCGGGCAACTATTGCAATTAGGTAGACAAAACTTCGAGAAGCAAGCCAATAGAAGGATTCATTTGGGTTGAGCAGTATTCCGGAACCTGTCACAAGCTAGATGTGTTAAATAAATATTACTAATACTCTTAGCCCGAGAACATATATATTCAAGATAAAAGGAGGAGAACCGTACAAAGTCCAATTAAATTTTATAAAATAAATCAGCACTTCTGGGGGTAGAGGGACTGTTACAGGTTTAGTCAGACTTTTAAATACATTTACTTAATGATAGGCTCTCCGTATTCACAATCAAGAACAATCTTAAACAAAATAACACTAGAAACAAACAATTGAATCAATCCAGTTTTGATAATGATTAGTAAAAAATGAGGGAAAGATGTCTTATCTTGGCAGTTGTCTGATACTCCCTGCTACAACCCAGATGAATCTCCCTTCTACATGTATTTATAAATTCAATCCACCAATTGTTGACGGATTGTTCCTCAATTCAATTCAATAGTCGAAGATTATAGTGACATCACATCTTCATGTTAATTCCAATTTAAAAAAGGAGGTAGAGCTCCTTTTATATCAAATATTTTGATAGTTCGTGGCATCGTGACACGAAAAGATAGGCTCCCGGGCGGACAAGAAAAAAAAATTATTGTATTAATTTTTAGTAGCAAAAACGTAATTGCAACAAACCTTCGTCATATTCTCACGTCACCTATACCGCTGAGCTTGAAGACAAACATTTTCAACCAATGCGTTCTACCCGTGATGACCAACGGGGCCGAAACATGGGCTCTTAATTCAGGACTGGTCCGCGAGTTTGCGGTAGCTCAGCGGGCTACTGAACGTGCTATGTTGGATATTTCTTTGTCCAATAGAATTCGCAACAAAGTCATAATGCAGAGAACTAAAGTTTCCGATATCAGGCGAAGAATAAGCTCACTGAGGTGGTAATTGGCTGGTCACACACTCAGATCAAATAGCAGATGGGCTACTAAGGTTCTGAAGTGGACGCCGCGTTTAGGAAAACGATGTGTTGGTCGACCGTTCACCAGGTGGGAAGACGATCTCCGTACAGTAACTGTTCCGGGATGGATACGAGTAGCAGGAGATCGGCCGTCTTGGCGTTCATTGAAAGAGGCCTATGTCCAACAGTGGACTGAGAAGGGCTGATAATGAGGATGATCCCTAATTTGCTAAGTAAAATTTCGACACAGCTACCAATTCTAACCTGGAAATTCCAGAGGTTCCAATCCAAAATGCTGTGGGTTATCACAAATGCTCTATGGTTTATAACAAACCACCAGCATCTTGAGATCGGAACAGTACAAGAGATCAAGCAATACATCAAATAGTACAGGAGTAGACTTGTCATGGTACTAGTCTATTCCTGTAAAATCTGATTTATTGCTTGACATACATCTGAACATTTTGTCTATGCATTTATAAGAAAGGACAAAGACCTCGGTCGCGTCAGCGCAAGTCAAGATCGAATTTTAGGTACTTACTCCGTTTACACATTTATAATCAGAATTGAGTACTGAATATGCCCTGTGATTTTGTACAACGTGTTAAAAATCACCCTGTGTATGTTATTTTACTTTATTTAGGTTAAAAATGCTCCGTTGGTACACTTATCCACACCAGAAAAATTTAATATTTCAGATTTACCATGTCACCAGGTGACAGTCAAGTGAAGTCAAGGTTATTTTTATAATTAATTCAACATGTATGGCATATAGTACTAAAAGTATTCGTCAAATAGAATATGCACTATTGCTAACACTAACACAAGACGTGTTGTGGGTGTTGTTATCATTTTATCCGACTGTGTGGGACTGGCGCGGATAGTAGTCATAAATTTTGTTTACGGGGGCTCTCTTTTATGAGCTATCACCGGATGTACCTGGGTGGGTACAGGCATGTGGCATGCTGCATTGCAGCGTAATTGGGCCGTCACGACGACCGGGAGAGTCTCCCCCTCCTTAAGGGGCTTTTCTAACAACCAGAGACTTACGCCAACACCCCCACCAGCCCGACGTCAATACCGTGGACTGTGCAATGGAGTCAGGTTCCCGTCCAGACTCCTGATCTTAACTAGGTAGGCGATATCCCACCAGTCGCCTCGCAACAAGAGGCAAAGAGAAAAGAGAAGCTCTTTTCTCTTTGCTTCTTTTTGGGATATGTCTCAACAAGCTCACAGAAGCAGACCACAATAAAGGCATCCTTGAAAAGCGTGTGACAGTATACCGTAACTTCCAGCAGTTGTATTTTCAGGTTTGAACATAGATCTGTACCATGAAATTATCAGAGACAACTTTGATATTAAAGAAGAGCACACAACCACATCAAAATCGACCAGCCAAAACCACCAAACTTGAGATAACATTGGACATTCCATTGACAAAAAATGGTTTATATGTGATTTATGTAATAAGAAATTTAGTCGGAAAAGTAATTTGGATATGCACAAAGTGATTCACAAAGGTGAACAACCGTATAGTTGCTATGTGTGTAATAAGAAATTTACTCGCATTGACAATTTGAATGTGCACATACAGGCACACAGTAACAAACCGTGCAGGTGTGATATTTGTGACAAGAAATTTAGTCACAGACGTAATTTAAGTAGGCATAGAGTTACTGTACATGCTAAAGAGGAATCATTATGTGGTGACTGGTGAATTTTGTAATTATTTTTTTATAAACTCCCAACTCCGGTCCCATTAATCGTAGCATCGTGGAATATAACCCATAGCCTTCCTCGATAAATGAACTACTCAACACAAAAATATTTTTTCAATTCGGGCCAGTAGTTCCTACTTTTTTTTTACAGTGCAGGGAGGCAAACCAGCAATCAGAGCGTTTTAATGACTGCCAACTCCCATAAATATTCGCATAATTGTATTAAGTAATTTTTTAAGTATATAATATGGCATAGGGAAGAGGCGGGCGGCGTGGAAAAATTTTAGTGAACATAGTTTGAAGATATTTTAAAAGTTTACAAACACAACATTCTGTTGTTTTCGCATACTACCTACATTATTTAGGAATAAAATCTTAATGTGTGTCATAGGGTCAATTCATACTAGCACAGAGTCGAAGCGCATCGAAGCGTCAATCCGAAACTTAATATAGCAAATTCACCCCTATTTCCACAATGTAATGCACATATTTCTTCCAAGGAAAAAAAAGACGCGCGAATTCACGCGCATTAGAGGGAATTCGCGCGCCTGCGCGAGCAACTCTCATTGGTGCTCGCGCATTCGCGCGAAGCCAAGCGGCTATTAGGCGAACTACGCGCCGTCTGGTCAGTCGGCAATCGGAATCGGACGGAAACTGTCTTGTGTCGAAGTGAATCACAATGGAAAACGACGAGAAATTAATTTATTTGGTCCAAAAATTCAACTGGCAACTGGTGTCCATCACTAATGCCACGAAAAAGCGCGCATTCTCGCGCTAATTCACGCGAATACGCGCGCATTCGTGCTACTTCGCTTAGATTGTGAGGAATTTGACGCTTCGATGCGCTTCGACTCTGCGCTAGTATGAATTGACACATATATATTTTTGAAAATTGAAATTAAGTAGCACCAGAAACATTTTTTTTAATTTGCCAAGTCTCGACGGAGCTGCTGTCCTGCTTGTGCTTGTGTCGCTCTAAAAAATGGAGATTATCAGATCATAGCCGGCTCGGTGTAGTTCGCTACGTGGATGCGCGCCATACTTGACTGTCATTCGGTACCTCCACCGCGGTAGCGAGCACCTCTAAGCAAAACCAAGATGAACTTGGCTTAGTTTACCAGTGTACCTGGATACAAGGAAGCCGAAGGCTTGCTTGTATCCTACTCTTATAATTCCATTATTATATTATACACAAACAGATACTGATTCAAATACAACTCATCAAATCCTATAGAATATTATGGGATTTTAAATGCAGTTGGTTTATCCCGAAAGACGTGGCCTGAAATGGGGTTTTCTTCGCTTTCTCTTGATGTATACACTAAACACTAATTGCATTGTAAGCTCGAAGCTTGCATGTCTGCTAGAAGTGGCTTCAAATTATGACAACTGGTCAGTCAGTTTCTGAGTTCCTAATTTTAGTTAAAATTAGGAATGACTAATTTATAATTCTTGAACTGTTGATTCGAATTGAACGAAATTAAAAATGTATCCTGTCTGCGCCGTGCCTCTCTGCCACTTGAAGTTCTGGCTAATAGTTTCATTCACGACAATGTTATAGAGGGTCGACAATGGCTCGAATTATTTCGAGAAAAGGATGTCTGTGCCACCTTTTTGACCCCAGATGTAACTTATTAATGAGGTACTATAACATATTGTTTTCGTATATTTATAAGATTCTACAACTTTTATCGGATGAGAACACCTACCGAAACGTCAAAACCGACCCCACCAATAAAGTTCTAAAAATAACCAGTGATCTTGTCAAGAACTATTGGGATACACTGAATCTGGACATTAACTTGCTAATACTTTCATGTGCTAAACCCCCTAAACAGTATGGGCTACCAAAGACACACAAATTAAATGCTCCACTACATCCGATAGTAAGCCAGATTGATTCACCTACTTATAGATTGGCGAGAGTGCTGTCGCCACTACGTGGTCAGATCAGCGCTTTTGTAAAGGATTCTTATAATTTTGTCGAAGTGATTAAATAGCTACATCTCAATGACCATGAAACGATGGTGAGCTTTGATGTACAGTCTCTTTTCACATGCTTGCCAATAGAAGAATGTATTGCAGTGGTGTCAAGAAAGCTTAACGATAATAATTTGCCTTTGGAATATTCGGAACTATTGAAGTACTGCCTCACTACTGGCTATATGTTGTGGAATGATCAATTCTACAACCAAGTGGACGAAGTCGCCATGGGATCGTCAGTATCTCCCGTAGTCGCAGATATATTTATGGAACACTTTGCTTCTGCCCTTCAAACTGCACCTATAATACCAAGATTATACAAGCGGTACGTCGATGATACATTTACGATACTATCAAAGGATAAAGTACTTATATTTTTGAACCATCTAAATTCTATTAACTCTAAAATACAGTTTACGATGGAGTTAGAATCCAACAATTCATTGGCTTTCTTGGATGTTTTGGTAATCCGCAAACACCGACCCATACAGACAGGTATCTGAAGGGTGATTCACACCACCATCCAATACAACCAAGTACTGTTGGAAAGTCCTTGGTTCAAAGAGCTCGAGGTATTTGTAACGAACAACACCTGGGTGCCGAACTTCGGCATGTCAAACAAGTACTGATTAATAATAATCTTCAAATGCCACGTCTACATCTCAAAAGTAGACTGAAACCGGTCACAGTTGAGCGAATACCGTTTGTACTACCATACATAAAGCGGGTCACTGATAACATTGGCTACATCTTTAAGCGTGCTTCTGTTAAAACTTTCTTCAAGCCGCCAAAAAAGGTAAGTCAGTTCTACCGGTAAAACCTCGGATGCAGGAGTATACAAACTCGATTGCGACTGCGGGCTTTCATACATAGGTCAAACAAAGAGATCAATAAGAACACGCGTTAAGGAACATATTGCAGATGTTAAACATCGTCGTTCTCCTGAGTCTGCAGTTTGTCAACATGTACAAGGTAACGCCCGCCATTATCTTAGATTTGACAGATCTCAAATCCTCGCGAAAGAGTCGATTCCGTCCAAGGATGATTCGTGAGGCGATAGAATTAAAAAGCATCCAAATTTTAACGGAGAGGATGGTTGGGTCTTACCAACTTGGGATACGGTGATAAATATAATTAAGTCATAAAACAAAAAATGTCTCATCCCAGCTGCGAGACACAATAAGCTCGTTTTGTATGAATCGGACCAATAATTGTTAATGACGCTGCTGCATAAATACTCAACCAGACGACTAAAATCTTCAGTGTGCCCGTGACCACGACAGCCGAAAGGTTGTGGGATCAGGACAGAGTTTTCGTTCGGTGACAAAATTTTTGTTTCCGGGAAGGAGTACTAACATTACTTTATTTTCAGCTCTTAATTTTTGTTCCTTTTCATCTTATTTATGTATCTGTTTATTTATTTAAATATATAGTAATTTTCTGACAACTTATTAACTATAATTATTAAATTTATAGTTTATATCTGTATACACATTAAAGTATTTGTAGTATACATTATATATGCTGAATCTATGTTTTTATATATTTATTTACAATATATATCCTATTGTATAAAAAATTAATTAAAAAAACAATAGGATATATATTCTCATCTATTTATTATTTATATCTCTAAATTATTTTTACGTTTATTTGTATAACAGGACAGCACAAGGAATTTGATCCTCCTCCTTCTCCCCTCCTCCCAATGGGCCACCCGCTACTCATAAACCGTACGAAACGCGACACGGAAGATGTCGCTTTAGGTCGGTATTATGTGAGCGAGAGATACCTCCCCGGTCGTGCCGGCCCAATTCCGTTCTATAGGAGGAGGTAGTACCATGCACTGTGCATGGCACTACCTCCTCCTATGCAGCGTGGCACTACCTCCTCCTATGCAGCGTGGCACTACCTCCTCCTATGCAGCGTGGCCCTGCCTCCTAAAAAAATCATCCTTTGGGATCGATGCCACCTCCACAGACGCAACGCTCCACAGGACAACCCCACCAACTTTGGGACAGTGCAATGCGGTGAGGTTCCCATCCTCGCCCCTTGCCCCGTGCGCAAAAGCGCCTCGTCCTGCTCTTTAGTATAGAATAGAATACAACTTTATTTAGCTAATAATTATTACACTGTTATACATTATCTACATATTTTAATACACAATGAAGGTATAAAAAGTATAGACTAGCAAAGAAATCACAATAAATTTGTAGCATAAAACACATTAAACAGACAACACAATCAAAATACGGGACCACATAAGCCCAGTGTTGTGGTATCTCTTATCTTGGCGATACCACAACTGTTAAACTGAGCGGTTACCTTTTGCGGATTTTTTTTCTTACACTTGTGCTTATATTTAATGTTATAGCTGCCAATTTTTTTATTTATATTTGTTCTATTTTTTACTCTTTTTATTTTTGTGCTATTTTCTTCTTATATATATTTTTGTACTCTTTTTCTAGGTAACTATAATAAATGGTATATCCATTTAGACGTGCTGTGTTTAGTCGTATTGTATTTTAGAACGTGCATGTGTTTTAGAACTTCAGTATCTATGTAGTAATGAAATGTGTATGTTCCATGAATGGTCCTGAATAAAGTTTTTACTTACTTAAATATTGGTTACTTTATACTGAAACTGACACTAGGGGTACCAATATATTTTTTTAAAACCTTAACACCATAAATATTTTTGCCACGGGAAGATGCAGAAGTGTAATAATAATGTCGTCCTAGCCGAATCTCGGCTACAGTGACCATCACTAGTGGATGAGCCACCTGCGCGGGACACTTTATAGTGCTCAAATGTTTGCGCAGACACAAGTGCACTATCTATTCCTTCGTTCTCCTATTTCGGTGGGACGGCAGTCCGACATGCCCGGAGAGAAATCAGGCGCAGGACCGACGGCTTAACGTGCTCTCTGAGGCACGAACTTCCTAACTCCGGACAGTCACCATACAGTTAGAATTTGGAAAAACCTAATAGCACTTTTTGTATGGTCCGACACGGGATTCGATCCCGCACCTCATGTCTGTCGCTCAACATGCTTACCACTAGAGAGTTAAAGTGTAACACCCAGTACCTAAAATGGAAACCACTCAGTGATATGATTGTGGTGTGAAAGCGATACTGTTCTTGTGAGGTTACAATATTTGGGAATATTTTTTTCGTTATTACTAAACGTTTTCAATATGAAGTAGCCACTATAACATAAAATGGGACAACATAATAAGTCACATCTCTATACGCCTACCGACATACGTAACGCTGTAACACGGACATTCATCGCCTACCGACATACGTAATGCTGTGACGCGGGCATTCATCGCCTACCGACATACGTAACGCTGTGACACGGGCATTCATCGCCTACCGACATACGTAACGCTGTGACACGAGCATTCACCGCGTGTATTACGTTAATTTTGGTACACCCCTCTTCTTGTAGTGGG
>JAFELO010001204.1:176558-219672 GCA_017140195.1 Eumaeus atala | reverse complement strand
GGGGGGGGGGGTACAAACAGCAACCCCCTCGGTTTAATGGGCTTTACCCCGGGCTAAACTCGTAGACTACCTGGGCTAATTCCATCTAAATAGTTATAGTTCACAGTTTCCAGAAACCTATCTTATAGTTCCGGGTGGCAAAGGAAAATCGTAGAATAATAGTAACAGACATCCATGAGCCGTGCAGATGTGTTGCTCTCCCTCCAATAGGCCACTGGCTACTCAAAAACAGCACGAAACCCGACGGCGTATCTGTCACTTTACGCCGGTACCACGTGAGCGGGAGGTACCTCAGCATGGTAATAGCTTTAACTATAATCTACATGTTTACCCTCGAGCATTTATTCGGCGGTCGGGCGGATATGAGAGATGCGCGAAGTAGGATGGTCAGAGATGCTGGAGCATCGAGAAATACTCATCAGCGACGATGGCCCGGGACGCGCGGTAGATATAGTTTGTGTAGAAGTGTAGAATGCTCATTTTTATATTATATGCCCTATACTTTATTATTGTAATTAAATACAACATTATCCACAGTAGTGAGTACGAACACGTCAGAACTTCTGTGATACACAACTTGTGGCAGTGTCAAACAGGTTGTGACGTAAGGCATTTAGTCTTATTATACAGCTCTATTCAAGTTATATTTTTTGTTTTGATCGAATCGATTTCTAGGCGATCGCTTACAGTGTAATAGGTCTGCTTTGAGTTTCAATGGACCATGACCAACAGAGCACAGTACCATTGGAGCAATTAGTAGAACATTTACAATAGAATATTGTGATTAATCAAATGTTCATAAGAGGGTTGCACAACAATCTAACTACAGCGAACTGGATCAGCGGTGGGATAACAAAACCTATTTGAAGAAGTAGTCAATAAAACCTCACCTTGTATCTGACAATTCTTCATAAACATATTGTAAATGATACAAAACTTAATATTCTCTTACTAATGAATGATGATATCAAATTAATAAATGTAAGAGAAATTATTTGATAAAACCTGTCCTTATATTACAATTTTATAGTAATATAAAAAAAACAACTGTTAGATTTAAATACATTTTGGCTTATGTATTTGAACTTCGACAATACACAGTTAATTGTGCTAAAGATTCAAATTGAATTATCAGAGTAAGAAAATTATTCAAGTTCTATTGTCACCTGATACAACTCGTAATAACTGACATATTTCAAAGTCGATAAGCAATTAAACAGTACATTTGCTGATGAATTGTCTATTACATATTATCTCTTATGATACATAGATAATAGGTAGAGTAGGGAAGCTTGTGTTAAAGGAGGACAACGCTTTCATCATCGGTTTTATCAGTCAGAAGATTAATCCCCCCCCCTCCCCTCCCCAGATCATGATCCTCTCCATGAGCCAGACGTTCACGTCAACGTCGACGTCGCCCGACTACTACTTCTTTAAAAGTGTTAGATAATTAGACAGAATGATTATTTGTTTAGATAGGATGTGATGCTATTGCGGCATTGATGCTGAACTTAGCCCGGCCAACCTTTAGTAGGCTTTTTAAGATGGCAAACTTTTTGAGTTTTCTATAGTTGTTTGTCTCCAAACACGTAGTTTCATTATTAATAAAAAAACTCAATTTTAATAAACTTTTACTGTTTCAATTTATAAATAAATTAATATATATTTATAAATAAATTAATATTGTTATACAAATTAGCAGCAGGGGTTTCCTGCAATTTGTAACAGCACCCTGTATAAGTTGACGTTAAAATGTAGTTCTGTATTCGATATTTGAATTTCAACATGCAACCTCCTGCTTTCTAAATATAACGTATACTTGCAATGGAGACAAAATACTTTTTAGTGGAACTGCTCATGACGATGGCAGTTTGACATCCGGGAGCGCGTACTCAAATCTTCGCTTGTCTTTTTGTAATCAACTTTCTCGATTTTACCTAAAGGTTTACTTTTGTGCAATTGCATAGAAATTGTGCACATAAACGGCTGTGTCTCTCGATTGCAATGTATTGTCCTTCAAGAGATTATACACTTTTTCTCCTTTACAGTTGCATTATTGCAATATAGTGGCTAGCTGTGGGATGCGTAGTTAAACTATGGGACTAACTAAGTGTGGTTGGTCGTATGTGCTAGTTTGTGTTTACTGAAAAAAAAAAATCTACTAAATTTCTTATTACAAATATCACAGCTACATGATTTGTCCCCTGTATGAATCCGTTTATGAACATTTAAATTAGATTTCTGACTAAATGTCTTATTACAAATATCACAACTGTACGGTTTGTCACCGTTGTGTATTCTTTTGTGTCCATTTAAATTGCTACTTGAATTGAATTTCTTGTTACAAATCTCACAACTGTATGGTTTGTCTCCTGTATGGATCCGTTTGTGTATCTTTAAATAGCCTCTCTCTCTAAATTTCTTATTACAGATATCACAACTGTATGGTTGGTCACTATTATGTGTCTGTTTGTGTTCATTTAAATACATTTTTCTACCGAATTTCTTATCACAAATGTCGCAATTGAATGGTTTGTCATCATTGTGTGTTTGCTTGTGGCCACTTAAATGACTTGTTGTACTAAATTTCTTATGGCAAATATCACAACTGAATGGTTTTTCTCCTGAATGAATCCGTTTGTGAACATTTAAATTACCTCTCTGACTAAATTTCTTATTACAGAAATCACAACTGTACGGTTTGTCTCCTTTATGGATTCGTTTGTGTCCATATAAATGAGCTTTTGTAATGAATTTCTTTTCACATATATCACAAGTGA
Source organism: Eumaeus atala (assembly GCA_017140195.1). Taxonomy (NCBI): domain Eukaryota; kingdom Metazoa; phylum Arthropoda; class Insecta; order Lepidoptera; family Lycaenidae; genus Eumaeus; species Eumaeus atala. The sequence goes on along the minus strand of JAFELO010001204.1, from coordinate 216,892 downwards.
AAGGATTTTCACCATTATGTGCTACTTTGTGACCATTCAAATAACTTCTTGTACTAAATTTCCTATTGCAAATATCACAAGTGAATGGTTTGTCACCATTATGTGTTAGTTTGTGTTCATTTAAATAACTTCGTGTACGAAATGTCTTATCACAATTTTGTTCCATTTGGTGATTGGCCGGTGTTGATGTAGTTGCATGCTCTTCTTTAATTTCAAATCTCTTACTTTCAATCTCTGGTTCAATGTTTAAGCCTGCGAACAATAGAACCTAGCGATAGCGGCATAATGTCACACTCTTTCAAGGGTGACATTGCCATCTGAACCACTGTAACACAATCAGATAAAATCATAATTACATGTATGGACATATATATTATGTCTGTTAGTCTAGCCACATGCAAATACTTAGCCATTAATGGAATGTCTCTCTACTTTAGTTAGAGATAATTTTAGTAATTCCTTGGGCAGACAGAAGCCTGCTTGTATATTGTTGTCTGACATATACGTTTTAATTAAAATACTAAGTAGGTTGTGAACTAAATAACCAATTTGGCTTTTGGGAATGTTCCCATGTGACCCCACCGGCTACTCATAAACCGCACGAAAAGCGACACTGAAAATATCACTTTACGGCGCTATTATGTGAGCGGGAGGTACCTCCTCGGTCGTGCCGTGTCGATTCCGTTGCATGGGAGGAGGTAGTGTAATGAGCAACCTCCTCCCATGCAGCTTTAATAATATATGACAATAATCAATACATGCAGAGCCACGACTTCTACTGAACTGCCTAAGGAGCCATCATCGGCCTGTAACAATGATAAGCAAATGGACTTACAAGATGTGTTGTCTGCTTCTGTAACATCTGGTTCCTGTTTGATTTTCAAAGAGTAGTAAGGTATTGGAGCATGCAAGGCCGTTACAATGGAAAGTTGTGTTAACGGAGGGTACTCAAGTCTCTGTTGAGAAGAAAAAACAATAATCTCTACTTAATACAAAATAAAGTTCCAAGACCTGTCTGTCTGTATGAATTTTCTCAAAATCCTACAGAAAGGATTTTCAAGCAGTCTTCGCCAGATACAGCATCAGTGATTTTGCTGTTCAAGTAAATCATTTTTATAGTATAAGTAATTCACTATTGAATGAATAGTTAAATGTAGTCAATACCTCTTTTACACTCAGCAGTAAGTACGTACGCAGAAAAGAGAGCAGCGCTAATGTGTAAAAACGAGACTTCTGATGCACCGCCGCACTTGCGCTCATTTACTTCATCGATTCACAGTTTTTTGGACGAGTCAAAGCGATTGTAATAATAATAATAATGTCGTCACAGCCGCATTTCGGCTACAGCGGCCATCTCTATGGAGAGCTTTTTTTTTTTTGTTGACGCGGGGAAACGCATTTACGCGCCATCACTGGCCGCCAAATCATCAGGGCACCTCGACGGCAAGTCAGCCCCCGAAGAGACCGACGCCACCTCCACAGATGGGGTTGTCCCGCACCACGGGACAACCCCACCGACTTTGGGACAGTGCAATGGGGTGAGGTTCCCATCCTCGCCCCTTGCCCCGTGCGCAAAAGCGCCGCCACTTTTTGCTCTTTTGTCCCCTCTTCTTATAAGAGGGGTACAAAGAGCGGTACCTCCTCCAGCTCTTTAGTCCCCTCTTCTTATACGAGGGGTACTAAGAGCCGCCACCTCCTCGGTTCAATTGGCTTCGCCCAAGGTGTTACGGATAACCCCAGGCTACTGAGCCCCACCGCCACGACAAGGCTTGAACCATGGTGGGGTGAGAGAGCCACCTGCGAGGAACATATTATAGTGCACAAGTGGTTGCGCAGACACAAGCGCACTCTCTATTCCTTCGTTCTCCTATTCCGATAGAACTGCAATCCGACACGACCGGAGAGAAATCAGGCGCAGGACCGACGGGTTAACCGAGGCACGGCGGTGTATCGCCGTCAACTTCCTAACTCCTGACAGTTTGAAGAATTTGAAAAACCTAAAAGCACTTTTTGTATGGTTCGGGATTCGAACCCGGGACCTCAAGTCTGTGGCTGAACATGCTTACCACATGACCACGAGGCAGTTGAGAGGATTTAGATTGGTAAGATTGTAATAAGAGGGGAACATCGTGGGATATTTGTATGTCTAGGTAATATCACTACCAAGAATACACTCGCCGGCAAAATACCGACCTCCATTGGTCACTTTGGCGTAAACAAATTACCTTAACTAATCAAATGTTTTGTTGTTTGTTAAGTGGGTATTATATCAATAAACTAAACATCTGCACCCTCATTGTTACTTGAATTTGTTACACCTACGGGTTTAAGGCAGTAGAGATTGTATGACATTATTGTAGTTATTATTGATACAATTTTCCTTCTGCAGAAAAGGGCTGTTCGTGCAATATATAATAAGAGTCCAATGGAGTCGCTTAAGGATAAATTTAAAACTGCAAAAACTATGACATCGCATGGCCTACATTATTTGAAAATCTTATGTATGTACATAAAAATATAGAAAAATTCAAGAAGAAATGTGATCTACATAATACAAGAAATAAGAACAAACTCGCTGTCCCCTCCTGAAGGCTCCATAAAATTAATAATTCATTCACGGGTAATTGTATACGTTTTTATAATAAAATTCCCAGCAATGTAACAGATTTGTCGATTAATAAATTTAAAGCTATCGAAAGCATCATATCAAAATCCTATTATAATAAAGGATTTTATAGAGGACAAAAATGTATGGAATGAATTACTCTAAATTTAAGTACCTTTGTGAAGATTAGATCACAACTAAGAGAATGATAAGTACCCAGCTGAGTTTATTGTGGGTATCTTCTCTGACGTGGGCATGTTTCGAACCCTCAATTTAAACTTAGCCGCTAAGACGAGCATAGGTGATCATTATACAAATCCAATATGTGAAATTAAACAATAAACAATATGATAACACTTCCTGGCTTTCTTCATCCCATGCGTAACATTCAGATTTTAGTTTTAGTTTATTGTCTAACTCTAAAAAAATGCCACTCGATGCTAATGCTGCAACCAGGGCTGTCCGAGTTCCATTCGACGTTTTCTGGAAACAGGTTCATAACCCCCCCCCCCCCCCGGGCGAGGTGAAGGCACACACCGTTCAACTCGAAATTACCGCTTCATTATCAGCAGTGTCCTGAGAAATCCATTTTGCATACGGAAGCTCTCACGCGTCTTTTAGAAGTGAGAAATGTCGGTGTGAGTGAATCTACCATAAGAACACTGGCATAAAGAAGTCCGAAGGCTTCTCGACCTGATCGCGCTACATAATTGCTCCGACAACACCATACAGCTAGACTTACTCATGCGCAGGAATAGAAGGATGTTCTACTGCCGGATGAGAGCAGAATAGCTTTAACAGATGGACATGCAACTGAGACACTGAGTAACAGGGGATCTTGTCGTGTTCGATAGAAGCAGTGTGAAGGTGTGAGGATGTTCTTCAACACCATGTTCGCACCATGTGTACGAGTGTCCATAGAGGTTGGGGTTTAAATTTCACCATGGCGGAATGCAGTTATGATCTTAACTCAGCTGAGTATGTCTGGGACAAACTTAAAAGACATGTCCGAACAAGAGTACCAGCTCCTACAACCCTGGACGAGCTTAAGACAAGTGTGGTAGTGGAGTCCAATAACCAAGACACGGCTGGGTTGCGAAATCGGCTTTATTAGTGTATGGTTTTTATTAAAACCCATTCTGTAGTTGCAACATGGAAGTGGAACACACATCTATCCATACAAACTTTCGTGTTTATAATATTGGCAGGAGTAAGGTCGTTAAATTATTGTCAAATACGCTTCTAATGTCAGTTTTTGGCAAGAAACCTTTCATGACCATCATTATCAGCCTTATCGGTCCACTGCTGTAGATAGGTCTCTCTCAATGAACTAACAAGCGACCGATCTGCTACTCGCGTCCATCCCGGACCGGCTACCGCACGAAGATCGTCTGCCCACCTGGTGAACGGCCGACCAACACTTCGTTTGCCTAAACGCGGCTCCACTCCAGAACCTTACTGGCTCATCTGCCATCTGTCATTCTGAGTGTGTTCATGCACCTTTCATAAAATGTGGTCTAACTTTATCAATTTGCGAATGAGGCTAATTTTTCCAGTGAGAGTATACTAAAAAGCTACCTCTACTTGACTTCAAATTTGATAATTGCTCCAGTAGACGTGGTTTTGAGTTGGTCTGTCGGTCAGTGAGTCAGGGCAAGAAAATTAGAATACTCTGACATGTATAACATTGTATTCATATTTACCTGTAGATTGTCCTCGTTAGAACTGTTCTGAATGTTCCGAGTTTGTGTTACTATCTTGTTACAATGCTGCAATTTTGCATGGCAGATGTAACACAAGAAGAGTGTCTGAGTGTGGTTCTGCCCCTGTGAACACAACTACAATAAGTACCAACATATTACTGATAATAAAACTTTATTATCATTACGTAGGCCTCTTTCAATGAACTCCAAGATGGCCGATCTTCCTGCTACTCTCATCCATCCCACCTCACAGAATGTTAACAAGTTTTATACCTGACACAACACATGTATCATTTCTTATATAAAGATAAACAAGAAGCTTCAATTGTATTCTTTTATATTTGTTTATTTAATATCTCATCACTACATTTATTTTGTAGTTACCTAACGGCTTCTAATGTGATAGTTAAAATACTTATTAAAAGGTTAGTCAGTGTTTTAAGTAAATACCTTGCTTGACGTTTTGACCGGGTAACATAAGCTGTGGTCATGAGCCAACTCATGCCCATGTTAAAACCCGTTTAGATAATTACAAAATGTGTAACAAATGTGAAAGTATCAAACAATTATTAGATTTATCGTTTTATACAAAGTTATGCCAAGGCCATTTGTATATGTATACAATTATACTATGAATGTTTTACCATATCTGCAGTGACTCATGTTACATCTATCATATGCCACTGAGCTACAAATTATGGTAAATCTACTGCACAAGCTAAAATTTATTTTAACATATCACAGCCATTTTTTGATAGATTTGGATAGAACCACAGATTTCTCTTACAAAATCTCATTTCATAGCATTCATTACTTCGATATCAACATTAAGAATAGTAAAATTGGTGTAAAGAAGTATTTAAAAAACCTTACCCTTATGTCTGATAGCTCTTCAAACACATCTTGTAAATGTGTGTACTTAATGTTATATGTTGTAACATTTACTGTGAAACACAATAAGCAAGTGTTTCTATTCATTTTGGATTGTTTATTTTAAAACTCCGTTTGAATATGTAGTAAAAATTTAAATTAATACTATTGAAGGTTATACTTTATAGAAATGCTACCTATGTATTAATTAAATAGTTGTTGTTTATGAGATTGAAACTGACCCCCACTAATCTGGTTCCTGTCTAATCCAGCGCCCCATGTTATCAGACATGACTTTGAATATTACATATGTACATAAACAATCTTCACTAATGTAGATCACACAGGTTTGAACAGGTTACAACTCGTACGCTACACTGCTATTGTGCTCGACGCATATGCATTGTGTTACTTAGTCTTGGAAAAAGTTGTGACCAGATATAGTCACCACTCCTAGCAACGATCCACAAATCATTGTAACTTCGGAAGTTATAGAACAAGTCGCTACTGAAACAGATAAATCCGGAAGATTTGGAAATCTGGTGCCGTGGAATGGATAAAGAGGACTTTTTTCTTCATGAAATGTCTGACGAAGAGATTATAAAAGAGGTTTCTAATCATACAACAAGCAATCAGGAAGATAATGACGTGATTGCAACTGCTCTAAGTCACAGCACGAGACGCAGTTAAGGCTTTGGAGCAGTTTACAATTGGTACATCCTACAACGAACATTTACTTTCGAGTAATAATTCTTCATTATTTTGGTACATATGTTTGTGCATTTGCAAACGTAATCTATTTATTGTTATTTAATTTACTAAATTCGACATGCATAAATGAAGTATGATTTGTTCTTTAAAGTATGTGCGTATAACATAGAATCTTATCATTGGATATGTTCATTTGTGGGACTGCAAGGTATTCTTTTGTAAAAAATTGCTAACTGTAGGGGGTATTAGGCAGTGCTCTATAATCCGACTCTATAACTCTCTAGTGCTCTACAATTTGATAGTCCGACACTGCCCTGCATGTTAGTCTGAATAACGGAGGTCACTGTAATGAGAGATTTCGATCACACATTCAATAGAAATACTTGTTTTGGGAATTCAATAATTTCGATCTATAAAGAAATACCACTTAATTTACGTACTAATTGTAAAATCAAAATATATTCAATAGTTAATGCTATTATTTATTAAATATATTTTGATTTTTCCAATTTCTAGCACAAAATAATAAACACAAATGTGTCCATAGAGTAAACAAATTTTTTTATCCGTCCTTACGGACAGGCTAAGATCATATGACCATTCCGCCTCTGGAGTATGTAATACGTATTGTTATTCTTGAGATGGCTCCTTTATCGAATTTGCCAATGTCAAAGTTTACGGCAAACTTTGCTTTAGTTAGATACATTGTGAGGGAACAAATTCAGTTCGGACATTTCACACGGCTACAAAAATATAATATGCATATATAAAATATAATATTGTAACCGTGTGAAGTGTCAAACGTGGCCACTGCCAACTGTCATGGGCATAGAGATAAAATTAACTTTTTTTATCTTGCATGTACAATGCGCAAACATCTATCCCACAAAAATAATTTCACTGTAAACTTGCAGCCAAATACATGCTCAGAAATCAATGTTGGTACATGTAAATCTCACAAAAATCTGTAACATTCGGTGTTAGTTGAACATGACATTTGTTTTGTCCTAGTTCATCCCAAGGCCAATACGTCAGGAAGGTTCATTTAGGCTGTGCAACATTTACTGAAAATTTAAAGATCTACCCTTTTATAAATAATATTGCATCATAGAAAGCTTAGAGATAAATGTTTTTATTATTTAAGTGAATGAATGCAGCATAATAATGTCTTCTAGATAGACCATAACAAAATAAAAATATTTTACATATAGGTATGTATTGTATGTTATATTATAGGTACTATGTAAATTTGGCTAACGTGGATATTTTTAAATTATAATAATTAGAATATTAAAAATTGCTAATCGATTAATATAAATTTTTACACTTAATCAGAATAGTAAAAGTTAATCTAACTAATACTTAAGTATGTATGACACAAATTGTAATTTAACAATTACATTGAAATAATAGTGAAATTATTAATTAATAAATATAATGTATATTATTTAGTTATATGTAAAATTCAGGTTAATTAAATGTGCATCAATTTGGTGAAAATGTGATCCATGGTGTTAAATGCTCTGCAAAACCTACCCTGATCAGGTGGCTGTAATTCGTCAAGCTTGTGGTGAGACGATTCGTGAATACTCTTGAGAACAACTTGTGAATATGGCTAAGAAGTTAAATTGGTCTGTAATTTTGTGGAAGCGCTTTGTCACCCTTAATAAAAAGCAAAATAACTTAGGTACGCTCCGCAGAAAGACAATGTTAAAAACCTTTTTTAGCTCTTATAACATATGTTCGCCTCCTGTCCTAAGAAGCTCGACTGTGATTCCGTCCTTCCCCGGAGCCTTCCCGCCTTTAAACTGCGCAAGATCCAGACTAATCTCACTCAAGTTGACGTTAGGGCAGATCGCCTGAAACATGTCGAGTCAGGCTTGCACGCGGATCGTTGTTCCGGGTATCGGGATGAGGAGCGTGCGAAGTATAAAACTTGCCAAAGCTAGCTTCGATCTTACCTTAGAAAAAAAGGGTAACCCCAGAATCAGTCCTCACCTTTATCAAATTACTTCTTCCAGGGTTCTCCACGAAAACCTTCGACCCTCTATTCTACTCAATCACTTTGGTAACCCGTTGCGTATTTGGGCTGCGAAAAACTCGGCCTATTAAATCGCGGATTCGCTTTAAAAGAAGCTTGATATCGGCAGAATTAACGTCTTTGTGTACTCTGCGTTCCCTCATAAGTCCAAGCGTATCATCCGAGAGTTTAGCTTTCCTGCTCGTATACTTACTCCTACAATATCATTCAACCACTTTCCACATGCAACCGATCCCACTACTCATGGCCTCGTCAGTTGCCATTGTAGTTTCCGACATAACTAGTGCATCGCACCGGTTTTTTCATTCCAGTTGGATGGCTCGTCGGAAGTTTGGTCGGAGTGTCGACTGTACTAATCGGACACGTTCGCGTCGAAAGCCTAATTCAGAGAGCCTCTAACCAATCGGTGATCACTTCCGGTATTAAGCCTGTTTGAGACATCCTCATACGTTGCCTCCACGTTGTCATCGGAATGTGCCGAGGTTGGTGCGTTTACTTGTATCACTTTGAGGCTGTACCTCTTAGGCTAATTTTAGTGTCACGCCGACGGCACGCGCACCGTCAGCGCTGATGGCCGAGATATATGAACTTTTAGGAAGCGTTTTTTGATGACGCGTAGCTATCAGCGCGCACGGTGGTCAGCGCTGATAGTTACGCGTCCGTATGCGTCGCGCGTCGGCCCCGCGTAGCTGACTGCGCTGACGATCGCACGAGCGCCTCTGCGTTCAGTGAGCGTTTTAGTATCAAGCGGAGCGGACGTCGGACGCGAGCGCGACGGAATCGCGAAGTGGATACATGGTCGAGTTATCGATGAGGTACTGATGAATAATTATATTATGTTTAATTACTATTATGTTTACTTACCTATAATATGAAACATAACAATAATAAATACCTATGTTGTTTTCTTACCTATACTTTGTCATGATTACACATAATTATAAAACGAGTAAATATGTTATTTCTTACCTTAAAGTCACCATTAGTCGTTCAATCGGTGGTATAGGCACGATTCGTAAGCTGCAATGGACCAGTTCATCCTGTATCTTTGCCAGAAGTTCGTCAAAAGTTCTAGTTGACATTCGAAAGTAATTAAAGAATTTACTTTCGTCAGCCCTCAAAGTGCCATATGACAAGACAAACTCTCCTGCAACGGCTCTCTGCTCAATCAATGGATGACCATGGAGTCTTCGTCGTCGCCGGTTTTAATTTTTTTGGGATACTCAGTACAAAGCAGCAATAATTAATACACTCCGCATTTTGTCGTCGTCTGTACGGTAAGGCGGTCAGTGCGATACTAAAACGAGCCGCGCTGACAAACAGCGCGCTGAGCTACGAGCGCTGACGGTGAGCGTGAGACTAAAATCAGCCTTAGTGAGTTTAGGTATGAGGTACGCCACCCTACTCGACACACTATAAATTTCGACGATGTTGTCTACGAGGGACTTATTCACGAGAAACTTATGATGCCATGCCGCCTTGTGATGGAGTGTCGCCTTCCCTGAAGCATAAGGGGTGACCCAGTGTCAGAGTTAGCGTGTTTTCCCATTGTCTTCGGACTTCACATAATCCGAGAGCATTCCATCGGATTTTTCCCAGTTCCACCTCCAGCTCAACCAAGTGGTTATCTAGTCTGAGGAGCGTTCGTCCGTTGTACGTGCCATGTCAAATCGGTGGTAGCGATCCGTAGCCCAGGGATTCTTAGCACCACTTGTTCCACCGTTTCCGTGGCTGCTACCGTGACCAGGACTATTGGAACTACCGGTAACTAGGGGCCGACTTCTGCTGTTGACATCCATATAAGGAAAATTGCAATAAGGTAAGGTAGATTGGCAATCGCAGATTAGGTTTCGGAGCGGCGCCACTGCTGCTTGTCCCCGATCTGATTGATGATACCGCCATCACTCGGCGCCACCGCTGTCTAGTGTTCCCATCTATTTCACTGTCACTATGAGATAGACGGGACACCAAACTCGCTAGGCTTAAGCCTCCTAGATCTTAAGAGACTGGTGCCATTTGACGACTTCTACGTCACCCTGGGCTTGGATTAAGAGTGAGGGTATTCTTAGGCCAACCCAACAGCCGTTTGCACCTATATTACAAAAATATTTCTTAATATCCTTCACACTATCTTTCGTTTGCAAACATGATACAGTCTAGCTATGCTTTTTCTTCCTGTCAACAGTACCCTTCACATCCTCCTCCTACCATGCATCTCTATGTCAATTCTTCCAAAACTTGTCAACAATTATCTACGTTCAGGTCGAGTAGTTTAGGTTACGCCAACATTCATACCTTCCAACATTTCACTCTTTATCCTTTCAAGCTCTCCGAATGGAAAGCGCGTCTGCATCTGCGTCTGAAATCGCTAAAGTAGCCCTAAAGGCGCAGCATGTGTCCATTAAACATTTACGGAGCCTACAATCAATCAAAATAATCAGTTAATTCAGTAATTCAACAAAAGTTACAAGTTTACAAGCTCACATCACAAGCTACTTGTTAATTTATTTTTTTACGAGTATTTGTAAATTATGTTCATGAAATAACTTTACAAAGCCTATACATTTTACCCAGTGTAAGTCACAGATTACAAGTACCTGTCTTGTAAACTCGTGGATTTGTATGGAAAAGCGTTCATGTATTTGATACATACTGTTGTACTATAAGTTACACCAGGTGGGGAGACGATCTCCGTGCAGTAGCCGGTCTGGGATGGATGAGAGTAGCAGGAGATCGGTCGTCTTGGCGTTCATTGAGAGAGACCTATGTCTAGCAGTAGACCGATAAGGACTGATAATGATGATATCACTTTCTTAATGATTTAAATTAAAAACAATGAAATATTCAGCAAGGAAAAAATAATATTCCGTACATAAAATTTTCTGAAGAGTTGGCAGACCTGCTAATATAGTCAGTGAGTAAGGATAAGCTAAAAAAATATACAAGCGATCGTCTATGTAATACATTGTAAGAGATAGCTATGTTTTCTTTTTGAAACTAGTATGTTCAATTATTTATAAACGGTTTTATTTAGCTCACCCCGTTTGTTTGTTTGGGTCAAATTTAGTAATTGAATTTTTTTGGTATACGTCTTTGATTCTGGTGACAATACAACTATCCATATTCAATATTATTATGAATCCAAGATGGCCGCTACTACAAGATGGCGGACAACTTAGTTTTTGCAATCCCATCAATATGGGTATCAAAATAAAGGGCGTAGGTATAATACAGTATACTATACGGAATTACAATATAAATCTCCCACCCAAGTCAAGATCTGGTATCCTGTCGAGGACTGTGTGGCGTTAGGGTGGATAAAAGTGATATGTCGTTAGCGTTTTCCCCTCAAGATTCAGGCACATCTTGATGTACATAGCCTTGCCTCTCTATTGGACCTCTGGAGGGGTCGACCGTAAAAATGTCCAGTACTCGTAGGAACAAAATGGTAACAACAAATTCTACAAAAAATAAAAACAAAAAATCAGAAATAAAAAGTATTTTTCTAAGTTAAACGGTTTTATACTGCAGATAAATGTGCTAAAAGCTAAAAAATAATTTCATGGATACAGTCATGGGTACCAACATGTATACATTGTTATATTTTCAAAATAAAGTAACTCGTAACCTACTCACTTTCTGGAAATATCTATGGTCAAATAAATTACAAAAAATGCGATATACATTTATGTAAACACCTATAAAGGATGCCATTTTTGAAAGATACAAATTTTAAGTATATGCATTGATTAAACTAAATAAAATCGTGGGGCGCGATTTTATTTGTTTTGTTTTTTTTTTTTCTTTAAATGAATTTTGGATGAAATTAGGATTAACTGTATCATATTCATTGAATAATGAAATGATAACTTTAAGATAATCTTTGATGGTTTAAGTAAGACCTAAGACCGTAACGCGCGGCCTAACCGCCACGTTACTCAGCCAGCCGGTCCTCAAATCTATCTGACAAAATTTTATATCACGAATATGTAAGTCTACTGTACTATGTATGGTCATTATTATGCGTTTGTTTGTGTTCATTCAAATTATCTTTTCTACTGAATTTCTCATTACAGATATCACAACTGAATGGTTTATCTCCAGTATGAATCCGTTTGTGTCTATTTAAATTACCTCTCTGACTAAATGTCATGTTGCAAATGTCACAACTGTGTCGTCTGTCGCCACTATGTATAAGTTTGTGTTCATTTAAATGAGTACTTGAATAAAATGTCTTATTACAAACACTACAACAGTATGGTTTGTCACCTGTATGAGTCCGTTTGTGTATAATGAATTTACCTTTCTGAATAAATCTCTTATTACAAATATTACAACTGAATGGTTTGTCACCAGTATGAACTAGCTTGTGTTCATTTAAATAATTTCTTCTTCTGAACTTCTTATGACAAATATCGCAACTATAGAGTTTGTCTCCTGTATGAATCCGTTTGTGGACATTTAAATTACATTTCTGATTAAATTTCTTATTACAGGTATCACAACCGTACGGTTGGTCATTATTATGTATTCGTTTGTGATCATTTAAATTATTACTTGAATCAATTGTCTTATTACAAATATCACAACAGCATGGTTTGTCTTCTGTATGAATCCATTTGTGGATATTTAAATTACATTTCTGATTAAATTTCTTATTACAAATATCACAACTGTACGGCTGGTCATCATTATGTATTAGTTTGTGATCATTTAAATTACTGCTTACATCAAATGTCATATTACAAATATCACAACAGTATGGTTTGTCTACTGTATGAGACCTTTCGTGTATATTTAACTGATTTTTGTGACAAAATTTCTCATTGCAAATGTCACAATTGTATGTTTGGTCACTATTGTGTTTTCGTTTGTGTTCATTTAAATGATTCCTTCTACTAAATTTTTTATTACAAATGTTACAATTATATGGTTTGTCACCTGTGTGAATCCTTTTGTGTGTATTTAAATTACCTCTCTGGCGAAATGTCTTATTACAAATGTCACATCTGTGAGGTTTGTCACCGTTATGTATTAGTTTGTGTACGCTTAAATTGCTACTTGAATTAAATTTCTTATTACAAATATCACAACAGTATGGTTTGTCTCCGGTATGAATCCGTTTGTGTATATTTAATTTACCACTATGACAAAATTTCTTATTACAAACATCACAACTGTATGCTTGGTCGTTATTATGATTTAGTTTGTGTTCGTTTAAAGTATTTCTTCTACTGAATTTTTTATTACAAATGTCACAACTATATGGTTTGTCTCCTGTATGAATTCGTTTGTGAACATTTAAATTAGATTTCTGATTAAATGTCTTATTACAAGTATCACAACTGTATGGTTTGTTGCTGTTATGTATTTGTTTGTGCTTCTTTAAACTACTACTTGAATTAATTGTCTTATTACAAATATCACAACAGTATTTATTGTCTCCTGTATGAATCCGTTTGTGTATATTTAATTTTCCTTTCTGACTAAAGTTCATACAACAAATACCACAACTGCACAGTTTATCACCAGTGTGTCCGATATTTTGTCCCATTTGATGGTTGGTTGGTGTCGATGTAGTTGCATGCTCTTCTTTAATTTCAAATCTTTGACTTTTAATCTCAGGTTCAATGTTCACATCTGAGAACAATCACAATTACAACTCTTAATAGTTCCGGGATACTGTCACACAATTTTCAATAATGTGATTATTATCAAAGGCATTCTCACACAGTCGGATAAAATAATTATTATATCTATAGATTCATCCATGTGCTGCATTGTAACGGGTTTGGCTCACATGATACTGGCGTAAAGTGATATCTTCGGTGTCGCGTTTCGTACGGTTTGTGAGTACCCTGTGGCCCACTGGGGGAGAGGTGCAAAAGGAGAGCAACGCATCGGAGAAGTAATTATGCGGATGTTCTTAAGTGTCGGTAGTCGTAAAAAGTCCGATTTCTTGTTTGCCGACGTATACTATAAAAAAGTCTAGTCCCATGCTAAGTACCATACTTTAGTTAAGTCACTAAAAAATAGCAAATTTTGATAATGCTACACCAAAAAGGAATGTGGTTAGAAAGATTGTCAGGGATTCCTGGGACAGACGGAAGACTGCTGGCGCAACTTTTGCATGTAGACAAACCTTTTATGTGACAAAGACATTTTTACTAAAACTAAAAAGCGAACTAGATAGTAAAAAAACTATACTAGCCGATAGCATAGGATAGGAAACTGTATTGGTTAGGCACGTCCAGGGCAAAGCTATACCATTACATTTCGTTTGTGAATGTTTCATGGGAACCATGGCTCGTAAGGAGAGAGGAGAAAGTAATGTAGAGGAACATATTTCCATGCTTTGATGTATATGGACTTTTCGATGGTACATTGGAGGAGAGCATTAATTAAAAAGTGCAAACCGCATACTAAGTGAAGTGTTTTGCTTTGCAAACCTCACTTCGCTATGACTTATGACATGTTAATTAGTTGGTCAATAATCAATGTACGCAGAGCCATGGATTCTACCGAACTGCGTAAGTAGCCAATAGGCGGGTCTACACCAGACGATCCAAAGTGGATCGCCAATTCCTGCGATCCGCGATCCGGCAGCATGAAGCATGGATCATGGATCGTCTCGTCTGATGAACTTAACTTTGCGATCTCATCGCGTCCCCAACCGATCCGCTTAAGTATAGCACGGTTAAACTTTCGGTAGCTGTGGAGTCACACGTGCAGCAACGACGTAGAATTGCTGTGGTAGCAAACAACCTACAGTCATCTTAAATATTTACGAAATAAATCTCAAAAAGGAAAAAGGCGCTACTGGGTAGGAAATTTGTATAAAAACCGATTGGAATATGGCACTCAGCTCTACAAAGAGTTAATTTCTGACGGAGTTGAGAGCAATTTTACACCAATTAGAGTTTTTGTGTTCACTATTGGATGACAAAATAAGAAAGCAAGATACTGATTATCGAAATGCCATTACTGCGAGAGAAAGATTACTGTTGACGCTAAGATTCTTAGCAATTGGAGATTTGTACATTAGTTGATACTATCTTTTCCGTGTGTCCAAACAATCAACATCAAAGATAGTTCTAGAGGTTTGTGACATAATCATCGACATATTGAAGTACTATGTAAAAGGATATAAAACCATTTCATATATTTATTAAGTATTAAATAACAGGTTAGTCTACGAACATTAATTAAAAAAAAAAAGAAGAGAATCATTAATTACTTTATTAATTTGGTGGTGAATGTGGAGGTAGCATTGCATGATACTACGGAGTTTCAGAGGATGATGAAGTAGATGCCGGTGGTGTGTCTAAAGATGTTCCAAGCTATTGATTTGTGCAGCATCCACCTAGCCCTACCTTGTAACTCACTGTGTCGGCTTCAAAAATCATTTGTGATGTAGCATTTTTCACATAAGTTAATGTTGTAGGATCATATTTGTTCATTTCGGTAGCCATATAGTGTACAAATGCTGCGCACAGATTTGTTTCTGCTGCCTGAGCACATTGGTGCAGAAGCTGGAAGGCTTCTGGCAGAGTTTCTTCGGATATCTCTTCAGTATTATTAGAACTTTTTTTCTTTAACTTTTTGGTTTTGGTTGACTACCGTGTGATGTGGTATCTGATCAGACGCTTTAGCTACAGGGAGTTCAAATTCTGTCACCTTATCAGAGGTTGTTCACATAGTACATTTTAAAAACTTGGTACATCAGTACATCTGTCATCTCAGTCCACCCGTGACCACGGTTGCTGTAAAGCTTCTGAAAGGTCCGGCTAGATAAATAATTAAACGATAAAGTCCGAAAAGTAGTTTTATTGTAATGACTAACATTCGCGTAACCTTAAGACATCAAAACCACTTACACTTATATATATACTACTGGCCCTGAAATAAACACAAACATATGAGAACCTATATTTGTTTTTGTATCACTTATATCACTCGTATAAAAGAAGAATGATAGTGCTCATAAAGTATAAAAAATATCACAATGGACGCAAGCAATTTTGTAATTCTAAATATTACTAAATAAATACTACATAAGGGTCAATATCAAAATATATATCCAAGTGTGTGGACTTGCTAATTAAAATTATTGCATGTTGTATTTTATGTTTAGACGAAGTACCAATAAATAACAATTTAAATGAATCCATATTTTAAATTACATTGTAAATCTTATTTGTGTTCCATTAAAAACATTTAATGGGACAAAACATGTTAAAGTAATAACATATTTGGCTAAACATAAATTATTAAATGGTTAAATTAAAAATGTATTATTACCTGATTCAGTAGGACGATTTCGTTTTTCTTTAAACTGTTCTGTTTTTGTTTTTTTGTAATGTTCTGATGAAGATTTCATTTTTTTCTTTCAATTTTCAACTGGCACATTGTTAATTTCGCGACTAATAGGTCACCTTGCATTGTCCCTCGCTCCTCCATTGGTGTATTTTTTATCATTTGGATGCCATAAACATTTATGTTCCTTGTAAAGGGATATTAGACGACGAATTTCAAAGTTTTCCATAATGTGTGATCGCGCGCTCCGCACACGACGTCTGAGACGCCTGTGTGCTAGTAACAAAAACCGATAACTGATGGATCACAGTTTGGCTCGTGCGAGGCACGTTCACACCGCCCACATCTTTGGATCGCGCCCCATCTGCGCGCGAGCGGATCGCGTTGGATCGTGTGGTGTGAGGCCGCCTAATTAGCTCGTAATAATTATAAGGAAATAGACTTACAGTATGTGTGTGTCTCTGTAGTATCCGGTTCATTCTTGATTGTAACAGAGTGATATGGTATTGGAGCATGCGAAACCTTTACTGTGGAAAGCTGCATTAATGGTGGGTACTCAGCCTGATGAGAAAAAATTAATCATAATTAATTCAACTGTTCATCAGCGCATCCTGTTGATGCAAAGGTCTCCCCCGATTGTTTCCACTTTAGTCTATTCTGTGTGACAAGGGTCCAAAGTGGTCCTGCCACTTTAGTCTGTTCTGTGTGACAAGGGTCCAAAGTGGTCCTGCCACTTTTTTCAGATCGTAAATATGGCCCTTTATGTGTACCCCAAGGTGTTGCACCCCATGCTTCATTTTTATTAATATTACCCTATTGTTTCTTAATTCTATTTCTAATAGGTACCAACTGAGTTCATTGGTATCGAATAGGCAACTATAATTAAAAGATCATGGCACTGTATGCTCAGCTGATCGCCAAGGTTGTCACAATTTATTCTATGATTTTATATAGTCTAAGGAAAAGGTAGTGCCATGCTGCATAGGAGGAGGTAGTGTCATGCTAAGTGCAAGACACTACATCCTACTATGCAACAAAATTGGGCCGGCACGACCGGGGAGGTACCTCTCGCTCACATAATGCCGCCGTAAAGTCACATCTTCAGTGTGACCCATTGGGGGGGGGGGGGCTTATCCCCCCAACACATTGGCATAGTAATTAGGTGGATGTTCATGGGCGTCAGTAGTATGCCAATGTGTTGCACTCTTTCACACTAATGGGCCACAGGAAACAACACAGGAGCAACACATCGGAATAGTGATTATGTGGATGTCCATTGGCATCAGTCCCCAAATAAAATCATATTTACCTGTACCTCCTCATTTGGGCTGCTCTGAATGTTCCGAGTTTGAGTTATTAAATTGTTACAATGCCGTAATTTTGCACAGCAAATATAACACAAGAAGAGTGTCTGAGTGTGTGTCTGACCCTACAAACAGAACTATAATCATTAGCAACATATTGCAGATGAGAAGACCTACAGAATGTTTATAAATTGTATGCCTCACTCATACCAATCATAAACAAGAATTAATTAGTGTGAATATTGCTCATATCTGTTTATTTAACAGTATTCATCAACATGTTTTTATTTCGTCATATACATTAATAATGAATACAAGAAAATATATACCAATTTTCTTGTATACATTATATACAATTTATTTATTTGATTACTTGCACAAGTGCTGATGTTTGATGGCAGACACACTTTTTAACACAACAATATTATAAATTGGATGCAATTGGTAAGGTATTTTAATTACCTGTGTAGCTCACAACATAAAAAACAATATAATTATTGTACATAACGGATTATTTGAATAGTCATTTTTTCAGCCTACCGAAATACATTGTTTGTTGTTTTATTAAGCGAACCAATATATTTTAATATAATATAGCTATACTGCAATAGATTTAGTTTGAAGCACAGATTCCTCTTACAAAATCTTATTTAGTGGCATTCATTACTTTGATATCAACTTTAACAAGACATCAGTGAAATTTACGTGATAATATTAAAATATAACCTTACCCTTATGTTTGATAGTTCTTCAAACACATCTTGTAAATGTGTGTACTTAATGTTATGTGTTTTAACATTTACTGTGAAACACAATAAACAAGTGCTTCTATTCATTTTGGATTGTGTGCTATACAACTGTTTAAATATGTCCTAAAAATACTTTCATATTATAAGAAATAGGTTATACTTTATAGAAATACTACCTATTTATTCAATAGTAATTGTTTAGGGAGACCAAAAACTATTAAGAAAAATGAGCAAGAATTGCTTGATGATAGATTTTAACACAAATTTTGATAACATTTCGTAGAAGTACTTGTATTTGAGAATTCAATCACTTCAAACTATAAAGATACCACTTGTTTTATGTACGAATTGTAGCAATACATAGACAAAATTAAACTGCTAGCTACCAGTATATACATATTATCTATGCTGTTAGCAATATTCATAAATTTTCCGATGTTTTTCTTGTTTGTTGTAAGATTCGACCTCTCGGGCAGGCTTAGATCGAACGACCATGCCGCCTCGTCCTTAGTGATTTATCTGTCGTTGTTGTTTTATAAAGTATACGTCTAGTTCGCCAACTTATATCGTTCAAGTCTGGCAAAATGGTTTTATGGTCGGGAAATGCTCTGTACGCGCTACAGTTGGACGTGTTTTGAGGCTAACATTCCTGCTCTGTCTATAATAATATTATTTATATGAATTAAATTTATGGATATTGTAATGTTGCCACATAAAATAAGGGTACGTCTATACTGTGATACTTTTCTCGGTGAATGCATTAAATAATTTTGACATTTCGTATTGGAGTGTATCTGTCAGTGTTTAGCTGAGTGGCTGGGGATCTTTGTAATTTACACTTTCTGTCCAAAATTTTATTATATCTGTTATTAGTTTATAAGCGATAATAGAGCAAGTGTTTTATATTTCTTGGTGAATATTGAAATCATTGATCGATATCTTGTACACAATCTCTGCATGGACAAATAACATTTCAGGTCAGTCCTTTACAAAAACCTTTTTGTATTATTAAAAATAAGCCTTTCTGTTATCGAATATAGTTTTAATTGTTGTTTCTATACAGCCGTATGCACGAATACAAATGTATATACATAATTTTATGTAAAGTTATAGACCTATCTATCTTTAATTATTTCGGCAAAGAAAGCTTATCACTTTCACTTTGGCGTACCGATTTGAGTATTATCCAACTTGCTGCCGATAAAGTGTAATGCAGTAACACTCATAGAATAAATAATATCTTCCCTTTACAATATTTGTAGGTTTGAGGCAAAATCCAAAATATTAAATAGGAACTTATTTTGGCTTTGTTACTTGTAATGCAAAATAATTTGAATTAACCCAAACATATTAGTGCTTGTGGCAAAAGTAATACAATGTATTCAAATATATTACTACTAATATAATAAAAATAAAAGTCATCAGATCTTTTGGATGTGTTCTTTAGGTAGTCAAAATTAGTAGTGCTTACATTCAATTACTTAAATATTACTTATTTCCACATTAACATGAAAGTTTTGTGTTTCAAATAAAGCAGCACCCAACCTAAGTCCTTACATAATAAAAAAATATATATTTATCTTGAAAATTTTAGGTGAAAACATGTATTTGTTTGAATATAAAATACAACATGAAATATCTTACCTTTAATTCACTGCTAATGAATAGAATAATATAGTAGTTTTACTGTGAGGCTAATGGGCTATCGCCTTGATTAATTCTAATAATATTACCGGTCCGGGTTGGATGCGAGTAGCGGGAGATCGGTCATGTTGGCATTCATCGAAAAAGGCCTATGTCCAATAGTGGACCGATAAGGGCTGATGATGATGATGTGGAATATTACAATAGTTATTATACAAATGACATGTCCACAGTTGAAGGGCTTTTTAAAATTATTGCATTTAACATGCAATTTCAGAACCTACTAGTCTGATTTCAAAAGTTTTCTTAGTGTTACATTCTATATATATGTTATAGCCTATTTACAAAGAAATGCCGTTATAGGCCCATGATGTTGCAACCACTGGGGGTGGAGTTACGCAAGTAAAACAACAGCACTGCTAGTGTACAAATCATGGACAACCGAAGAACCTTGTTTCTTTTCTCACATCATTTTTTTAATGCATTTAAATGCCATTTGATGATTTATTTGATAGTATTGAGTTGAATACTGGCATCTAAAGTAGGTCCTAGGCGCCTCTTATTTGAGCAGCAAATATTATTTTTCTAAAATTTAACAAACAGTATTAATAGTTATACTAATGTCTTAAATATATTCAAAATAGCAATCACCCTGTCTTTGTCTGTGAATAATAATTACACACTAAAACTTTTCTCAGGAATCACTAAAGCCATTGATGGTGACAGTCCATTCGTTAGACTTTGAGAAAATCAATCATATACAGCCACCTCTTGTTCTGTAATACAGACCTCAATTGTACTAGGGGAATCCCTGGTATCCCCACCATATTTAGCCTTGTCGTAGCAGTAGACTGGGGCGATCCGAGACACCTTGGACGAAGCCAATTAAATCGAGGAGGTGGATGCTCTTTGAGGGATAGTCCTATAAGAAGAGTAGACAAAAGAGCAAAAAGATGAGGCAGCACTATTGCGCACGAGGCAAGGGACGAGTAAGGGAACCTCACGCCTTTGCACTGTCCCAAAGTAGGTGGGGTTGTCCTGTGGAGTCGGTTCCTTTAAGCGCTGACTCGCCGTCGAGTTGCCCTGATGGTCTGTTGTTCCAGGGCATCTCACCAAAGGCGGCAGGCACTGATGGCACTCGCGGTGGTTGTTGAATGTATTCGTTACTATAGTGTGCCACAAGCACCACACACCACTGCACCCCATCTAGAGTCAGTGCAGGCGTGTAAGTGTGTTTCCCCGCGTCAACAGAAAAAAGAAAAAAGGGGAATCCCTGGTATAATAGATTATGTAATTTTAACATATCTATTCTACTTTTCCATATATGTTACAATTGCAATTCCTGAGGAAGGCTTTGGTTAATAGTTCATTATGCTTTTGTGTAAAATGACTGATCAAACTGTTTTTTTATTATATGAGTCAAGCAAACAGTTTATAAAATATCCTGGATTTCAAATTATATGCTACCAAAAAGATATAGCCCCCGCAGGCCAGCAAGTAGAAAGGCCACCCCTTGGCTTTCTACTTCACTTACATTTAAAGTAAAAAAGTTAAAAGTATTTTTGCTATTTGTAAACCATACCGGGATGCAACTCTCCCATCAGCAAGCAAGAGGGGTGGAAGTCCTGTTCTCTAACTACCATAAACCATTCCAAAAGAGTCACCTGGTAAGTCTTTTAGGACCAATGAAGCTATACTGCCCACAGCATTGTGACCTACTTTGGCCACGAGTTCACATGCTTTCTAAGTACATCGACTGTTGTTGACACTCAATATTACTTATACAGGCTTATTTGAAGTCAATAGATAAAACTTTTACATGATTTTAGTAAGAGGTAGTGCCACCTGGCCACACACCAGAGAATTACTTCTAGCTCACACATTACCTACCTAAAGTGTAAAAATAATGTATCCTTGAACTTAATTTTGGAGTAGATACCTTCAACCGATTGTGCTGCCATTTTGCACACTAACAATTGAATTTTACAGGTCAACTAGTAGCACAAGGTGAAATATGGGGGACGAATCTACGGGCGAGCCCAACTATCCGTATCACGTCACAATCAAGCTGGAACCAGACATATATCCTTTGAATGTGCAAATTAAAGAAGAACCACTGGACGAAGCGGAGAACGAAGGTGATTTAAGTAAAACTTCTTCGTGACTTGTGGACTGAGCTGGTGATTTTTTTTTATAGTCCAGAGGGACAAACGATAAATTGAAGCCTTTTTACGAGTACCGCCCATGATCATCCGCATAATTACTATTTATATAATATTTTCATCTCCTCCCCAATGGGCTACCTGCTGCTCACAAGCCGCACGGAACGCGATATCGAAGATGTTACTTTGCGCCGGCGTCATGTGAGCGAGAGGTAACTCTTCGGTCTTGCCGGCCCAATTCAGTTGCAATGCAGCATGGCACTGTGTGAGGAATATAAGTGTACCTCTCTTGATTTTTCGTCATCATCATCATTATAAGCCCTTATCGGTCCACTGCTGGACATAGACCTCAATGAACGTAAAGCTGGCCGATCTCCTGCTACTCGCGTCCATCCCGGAGCAGCTACTACACGGAGATCGACTTCCCACCTGGTGAACGGTCGACCAACACTTCGTTTTCCCAAACGCGGCCTCTACTCCAGAACCTTAGATGACGATATGATATTATTTTTTATATGGAAGAATAATAAATTAGACAGATTTACCGCATTGCAGCGGAATTGGGCCGGCACGAGCGACTGAGGTACCTCTCGCGAGCATGACACCGCCGTAAAGTGACAGCTATGATGTCACGTTTCGTGCGCTTTGTGAGTGGCCGGTGGCCCATTATAATAATAATACAAATAGAATAATAATATTAATATAAATAATAATAGAGGAGGAAAGGAAGACAACGCTGCATGACAACAATAATGTGGATGTTCATGGGCGTAGGTATCCGTCGAAAGGCTCCGATTCTTGTTTGCCCCCGTATGGTATATAAAAAAAAGTAAAATTTCTTTGCTCGATCGACTTGAAAAAGTAAAATTTCTTTGTTCATGCATACTATGCTCGACCTGGGGAGTGAGCTCAACTGCAGTCGAGAGGGAGATTGATGAGTTGAGTGATGTAAGTCAGTGAACGGAGAAACAGTCTTGCAGAGGCAAGTTCGCGCACGTTTTCTTTCTTGAGAGCATCAACAGTTACGTTTCGTACAGCTAAGGAAGTTTTAATTCGGCCGTGTGGTCTCGAGCACACTCGCATGTCTTTTCGTAGTCGCTGGCAAACGAACATACGGAGTCTTTTGGTGACCACCGACGCCCACTGACTTCGCATCATTTTGCACTTACATTTGTAGGTTATCTCTCTTCCTTATGAAACTAACTACATATAGAAGATTCTATTCTTTTATTATATATAAAAATTTTCTTCTATTATATATAACGTTCTCTTTTCTGTGGAATTTCTTACCGAAACATCCGCTTAGACGTTACGTAGATGATCAATGTACCGGGCTAATTAGCCAAGAACCTACCTCTTCTTATTTGTTGCCCCAGCCAGTGGGACTTGTGCCGCCCGTATTAGACAACGGAAATATATTCTTTTATGAATGTAAGAAGTGTATACATACCAGACACTTAAGTGTCATGAGGTGTTGGTCGACCGTTGACCAGGTGGACAGACGAACGAGGCGTGTGTCCAGCGGTGGACCAACAAAGACTGATAATGATCAAAGACTCATACGTTCATGATATATTAAATATTCATTACTTGAGTACGATTGGAACCGACCTCTGGCTCTAGCGCAATACGCACTTTTTTTTATTATAGAATAGAGGCAAACGAGAAATCGGAGCCTTTTTACGACTACTTGCGCCCATGAACATCCACATTACTACTATACCCCCCCCCTCAATAAATGCGCCACCGGCTACTCATAAAATTCCCCGAAACGCGATATCAAAGATGTCATTTTGCGGCGGTATCATGCGAGCGAGAGGTAACTCTTCGGTCGCGCCGGCCCAATTTAGTTGTAATGCAGCATGTCACTGTTTGAGGAATATAAGTGTGTTAGGAATATGACACTAATTATTATTTTAGGAAGACCCGTTTTTTTTTTTCAAATCCACAACTAAAACTCACAAAGATATGCGTAGAGTATATAAGCGATAGCGTATAAAAAGATATGCGTAGAGTATATAAGCGATAGCGTATAAAAAGATATGCGTAGAGTATATAAGCGATAGCGTATAAAAAGATATGCGTAGATTATATAAGCGATAGCGTATAAAAAGATATGCGTAGCTTATATAAGCGATAGCGTATAAAAAGATATACTATGCCAACGCGTTGCCCTCCTTCGCCCCCCATTCAATGGACCACCGGCTACTCACAAACCGCACGACACGCGACACTGAAGATGTCACTTTGCGGCGGTATTATGTGAGCGTGAGGTACCTCCCCGGTCGTGCCGACCCAATTCCGTTGTGGACGATGTAGGGTAATGCATTATGCATGGCTCTACCTCCTCCTAATCAGCATGATACTACCTCCTCCTATGCAGCATGGCAGCTTAAAGCCATGTTTTTGCTTACATGTGCTATTGTAAATTGCAGAACCCCAAGTCGTGGAGGATAACAATGAGCCGGAAGTGTTCAGATACGAAGTGAAGATCGAGCCGTCCACCAGCTTCAGTAACGACGCAGAAGATGAATCTATGGATCAAGGTATACTATATCTTACTAATGTCATACGTGCGAAAGTATGTATGGATGTTACCCCATTCCGCCGAAACTACAAAATGAAAATCATTGGCAAATATGCTTGCTTTTTTTACAGGAGCTAAATTATCCACTAAAAGCATCCTCGGGGATCGCTCTATCTATGCTCGGAAACCGTCTGAAAGTGCGTTCAGTGCATTTTGAGGAAATCAGTCACATATAGGTGCACAAGATTTCGGAACTTTGTTTTATAACGAGTATAGATTGTTCTTGTACCGCGTAACGTGCATTTGGGCATGTGGGCGGAACGTAATCCCCGAACAAGAAGTTTTTATTGTTTTTAAATTAAATTTGTATATTGTCCAGCAGTGGACCGATGAGGGCTGATGATGATGATGATTGCTGCATTGCAGCCAAGTCGGTCAGGACAATCGAGGTTACTCCTCAGCGCTCACGTAGCGCTGGTGGCTATACATTCGTGTGGCATCCGGGGCTGCAGTCACCGGCAATCAGATGACCCGGATGCTCGTTCACTTGCAATAAATGAAAAAAAAAAAGAAATAATAAAAGTATTTTTTCTTGAAAGCATTTATCTGCACACATTTACAATTAAAAAAAAAAACAATTATGTAAACACTTCAAACCGCCTCAGGCTCGGCATTTGCTGGCATAGCTGTCAGCACCGGTCTTTCGCTTCAGCCGTTTGGTCAACACACATATATGCCGACAAAGAACTTAACTAATACACAAATAAATATATACCCTTAAACGATTTTAGCATATACAAGATATACACAAGATGATCATAAACAATATTTCTACTTACTTACCTCTTGCTTTAACAAAACGTTCATTTCCAGATTCCCAAGATGAAGACTCCGAAACGGATAAGAATCCGGAAGCTTCGGACAAGACGTGGGCGCCCTCAGGTGGTAACAGGACAAAAGAGAAAAAACCTCGGCCCAAACCCGACAGCACTAGAGTGTTCAAATGCGACATATGCAATAAGATCTTCAGTCAAAACAACAACCTGACCAGACACAAGCGGATACACAATGGAGAGAAACCGTTCAGCTGTGACATTTGTGAGAAGAGGTTCTTCAACATAAGCACGTTGAGGAGTCACAAAGTAATTCACAGTGATGAAAAGCCTTTCATATGTGAGCTGTGTAACAAAGATTATACAAGCAAACGGAATCTGAAAAGACATCAGCTGTCGCACACCATTGGTACGCACACATGCAATATATGTGAACTGAAGTTCCGTCATGAGAATGATTTGAACAGACACAAGATAACCCACGGGGTGGACAGACCGTACAGCTGTGAGATTTGCAATAAAGAATTCACACAAAAGAGTATTTTGAACCGGCACATGATAACCCATAGTGATGAAAAGCCGTACACCTGTGACATATGTTTCCAAAGCTTTTCGTACAAGTACGTACTGACCAATCACAAAGTGATACATACTGGTGAGAAACCGTTCACATGTGAGGTTTGCAACAAGAGATATTCTCATAAGAATGATTTGAACAGACACAGAAGTACTCATGCCGTGGAAAAGCCGTACAGATGCGACGTCTGTAACAAGCAATTCACCGAGAAGTGCATACTCAACAGACACAAAATAACGCACAGCGGAGACAAGCCGTACACATGTGACATATGCAACCAGAGTTTCTCGTACAAATATGTGTTGAATAACCACAAGATAATACACACTGGTGACAAACCGTACAATTGTGAAGTTTGCGACAAGAAATTCTCACACAAAAGTGCCTTGTATCGACATAAAGTCACTCATGATGGCAAGTTGATTAAGAATACCTTAGTGGCTATATCGCAGTGTCTGGCAATGGCTGAAGCGGACCCAACGCAGTGTATGGAATTGCCTCAGGCAGAGCCAACGCAGTGTCTGGCATTGGCTCCAGGGGAACCAGCACAGTGTTTGGATATGGTACAAGGCGACCCAGCGCAGTGTCAGGCTATGGCGCCAACTCAAGACAGTAACAATGTTCTGCCGGTGATGCCAGTAATACCAGTAATGCCTGTAGTGGACCCCTGTCCAGTTCCCGGAGCAGATAACATATAGTAACTGGAGTCAAGAAGTGATGCTCGGTTATACCTCGCATGAAGATGTAAAGTCGGTCTCGCACCTGATTTCTCTCCGGTTACGCTGGATTGTACACTGCAATAGGGGTGTGATGTAATGGAGTGCACTTGTCTGCGCCACTCGTGCACTATAATCTGCTGGACTGTACAGACACCACAGACATAATATTATTAATGTTTTATTATCATAAAATCACTTCTATCAGGGACTTCTAGACAGCCAAGAGCCGACAGTAAGTTTTTCATCTGTGGACGGCACGTAATAATATTATTAATGTTTTATTATCATAAAATCACTTCTATCAGGGACTTCTAGACAGCCAAGAGCCGACAGTAAGTTTTTCATCTGTGGACGGCACGTAATAATTTCCGAAAGGTGTCTGAGACGTCGGTAGCGAAAAAAAGTCTCGCTCGGCTATATAACCGGTGAAGCGATTTTATAATAATGACTATGCAGTTAAGACTTTAAGGTCCAATAGGTGTTTCAGTGTTGCCAGGTCCTGTTTATATTAAAATGGGGGTGGGGGGATCATAGATTGGGACAAACAATAAAATGTCTCTTTTAAACATAAAAAGTTAAACCTTGCAACATTTATTACTTTAGGTAAATACAAATATGGCGCTTTATATAGCGTGATTGGTAAGAGATTCTGTATTTTATAGGTCATGGATGGTAATGGTTCTATTTAACCAATCAAAATACAATAAAGCGAAAATATTGCATTCGGAAAGTATGATCTTCACATTTGATACATTGGGTCTACCGACCAATCGGCGCCCCGCAAGGTGTGTTCAATAGCCACCGCGTCAATGACACGGCGATAGCCGTAAATCGGATGACCAAATCTATTGACCGCGCGTGGGCGCACCTTTATCGAAATATTTTAAAACAATTATTTTAAGTAGGTATCTATTTATTTGTATTTATACGAATTAAAATCATATACTGAACACCATGTGACAATTTCTTAAAAAAATATAGTATTGTAGGGCTCTCTTCCACACAACGTATCTGACCGCGTTTTATGTTATGTGAATGTTTCTGACATAAAAATAAGGAAACCTCCTGCGATTAGAAATAACGATTAAAATTTTCGATCCGACTGGAATTTAAAAGACTTGGAAAATTGCTTATCAAATGCTGCACATAGGCCTCTCTCAATTAACCCCAAGACGACCGATCTCCTGCAGCACGCATCCATCCCGGACCGGCTACTGCACGGAGATCGTCTGCCCACCTGGTGACCGGTCGACCAACACTTCGTTTTCCAAAATATATTAGTAAAAAATAAATATATTGAATAACCATATGAGTTATTAACTACTTAAAATAACGAAGAAATTGCTTATACATTTGCGATCAAAACTCGAAAGAAAATAATTAAGACATTTAAAAAAATGGATTCTGCAAGAGGATGAAGTGTTCGATGAATTACCATAAAAGCTGGCATTATCTATAATTTGAATTTAGTGGGACAAATAGTAAAATCCCTTCACGGGATGGTAATTTTTACCAATTTGTATACACCACTTCTAAATGAAGAAGCCATAAAGATAGAGATTCCATGGTGGCCATAGAGATAGTACATAGTTATGAAGCCTTAGACAGACCTATGACTGCTTATATCCGCGTTGGTGAATAGAGAAGGAAGATGAGAATGCATTTCGATCTTTGTCTATCTAATCTCGCATGCGCTTGCGTAGAGAGAAATTAATGAAAAGCAAGAACGAAGAGTGAATCATATTTGCTTTCGATATACACGCGCCTTGGCCCGGCTTTCCTTCTTTATCGATGTTATTTCTATGGCCATGGCACATATTTGTTGAACTATTAATTATATTAAACAATGATTTTAAGTTGTGCACTAGTCTAGGATTCTGTGCACATACCGATAGCGCTACCGATGATTCATATATTTTTTTATAGTATTTGTTGCGAAATTGTTGATCAATCGGGACATTTGCCAATCACAAATCGGTCATAACCCGTCATAAACTTTGAAAATCGGGACGTCCCGAGCAAAAAGGAATAGTCCGCGCAAACATGTACACCTCGCGCAAATATGAACACCCCGCTCAAATATAAACACCCCACTCAAGTCGCAATACCCCGCGTAATTGTGAACACTTTGCGCAAATTGGAACACTTCGTTCAAATCGGAACATACCACGCAAATGGGGACACCCCGCGCAAGTCGGAACACCCCGCGCAGATCGGAACATCCCGCGTGAATCGGAACAACACGCGCAAATTGGGACACCCCGCGCTTATCGGAATCCCCCTCGTGACACCTGGCAACAAGTCACTTGCTGACGTTCGTCGTCGATCCTAGGACGGATTTGTATTAGTATGGGGCTTGGGTGGCTTCTAGACGGTCAATTATATTGCACAATACAAATTGAATTCGCTCACACTTGCGTTCCAGTATCAATGTTAACTTTAGACAGTTAGTAACATTGCACAGTGTAATTGATCGGCCGCCTGAGGCCCCGTGTGCAAGCGAGTTTTTTAGTGCGTGTTAAAAAGCCATACATCGTGGGCCAATCATCTGTTCACACGCGAGGCCATTGATTTATAAAAATACCAAGATACACAGGCATTATCTCAAAACTGCCCACATAAAAGTCGTGCACATGTGCAAATTATGCAGGTTGACTTTGCAAACTGAGGAAAATCTGTTTTGTAAAACAGACAATCATGCGCGTAAAGTTAACGGCTAAAGAGAAATGTTACAGCGTGTTGCTTTAGAATGACAGTTGGGAACGAAATCGTGTATCTTGTTTTTTTATATACCGATGTCGAACGCCCATGTGTCCCATTTCAACGGTTTTTCAATACACGTCAGAGAAGCTCTCGTGCGCACGGGGCCTCAATCACGAGTAGGCAAGGTTAGATCAATTCTCGTTTAGCAATAAGATTAGTGTTATTGTATTAGTGTAATTCCCCAATTAAAAGTCTCATGTAATTGGATATTTCTTTTTATTTTTGACCATCTTCAAATAAAGGTGGGCGATGCGTTTGGTCGAAATAAATTTCAAGACTGGGATGCAGATATGTGTAATCAGTCTACACTGAACAAATTCCACAATCGGTGGGGCTGTGTCTTCTTATTGCACAAGGGGGCAAAAGAGGAATCCACTTTCTGAAGACTTCCGACGCTCATATATATACGCGTTATTGTTGAAGTGCGTATGCGTTGCCCTCTTTTCCTCCTCACCTCCAATGGGCATTTGGCGAAACAAGAAAAACCTAAAGCACATATGTATATAAAACTTCCGTGACTGTTTGACCGACTGACCCGCAGCCGAAACTACTGTACCTAGAAACTTAAATTTGGTACCGAGGTTTCATAGTGTAAGAGAGCACCAAGAAACGAATTTTAGAATGGCTTCGTGAAGTTTATAGAATTTTAGAACACGCGGGTGAAACCGCGGGGCCCAGGTTGTATATCATACTTGTATTTGAAAGAATTTACAGATCTTCGCGCCATTTTTTTAATGAGTGAATAATAATAATAATATCTGTAGACTCGTCACAGCACGTTAGCCTAGCCCTGTGCTAAGTACCGTAAGTACTTGTGTTACAGGCACTAGGCAACGGTCAACATATTTAATATTGTTATGAATTTAAGAAATTTTATATATTTAAGATTTTTATTAAGAAATACAATACATTAATATCATAAATAGTAATACATGTATAAACATCTAAGACCGAGGCGGGATTCGAACCCGCGACCTCTGGCGTAACAGGCGCACCAACCGCGACGTCACCAACTGGGCCAGCAGCTCGTTCTTGAGCAGGAACAACAAATGAGTCACAAAACCAACATTATCTAAATATCTTGAATCCACGTTAATACATTTAAGAAATATTTGGGTAGTATGATAAAGGTGCTGTCCTCGAGCTGGCTTCATCATTATCAGCCCTTATCGGCCCACTGTTGGACATAGGCCTCTTTCAATGAACGCCAAGACGACCGATCTTCTGCTATCTCCATCCATCTCGGACGGGCTACTGCACGGTGGTCATCTTCCCACCTGGTGAACGGTCGACCAACACTTCGTTTTCCTAAACGCGGCCCCCACTCCAGAGTCTTAGTGGCCCATCTGCCATCTGTTCTCCTGAGTGTGTGACCAGCCTATTGCCACTTCAGCGAACTTATTCGTCGCGTGATAGCGGATACTTTAGTTTTTTGTCTTATGACTTCGTTACGGATCCTATCGGACAAAGAAACACCCAACACAGCACGTGGAGAACGCATTGGTTGAAGACTTTAGTCTTCAAGCTCTGCGGTATAGGCGGCGTGAGAATGTGACGAAGCCACCGAAATGATGCCCAACCCAACTGGATCCTTCTATCGTCTTCCTTCTAGAAGTTATGTCTACCTAATTGCAACAGTTGTCCGAGGTAGGCGTATTCGTTTACGACTTCGAGAATAGCACCACCGACGTTAACTGGCCTAGGGAGAGCGTGTCCGTTGAACATGGCCTTTGTCTTGTCCAAGTTCATCCTAAGGCCAATACGTCGAGAGGATTCATTTAGGCTGTGCAACATTTCCTGCAATCACCCGAACGATTCGGCCAACACAACCATATCGTCGGCGAAATGATGATTTGTTGCATGTGCCCAGTTTAAAATTTTAAAGACGTCCTCCAAAGCACTAGTGAACAGTCTCGGGGAAATAACGCCCCCCTGTCGCGCTCCACGATGAAATTGGATTGGCCTTGTTTGACCTCCCGGAATCAGAACGGACATAAAAGCAGCGTCATACAATGCACTCAGTACTTCGACGTATCGCCAATCGACCTGACATCGCTGTAAAGCTTCCAGAACAGACCAGGTTTTGACAGAGTCAAAAGCTTTTTCATAGTTCATAAAGGCAATGCAGAGCGGCTGTAATCATGTGTCTTTTGTACAATTTGCCCTATTCCCCCCGATTCGTCAAGACTCTTGAGAACAACTTGTAAATATGGACAAGAAGTGAAATTTGTCTGTAATTTTGAAGAAGCGATTTCTTAAAAAACAAAACGACGTCATTTCCAAGCCAAGCCTTGGGAGGTACGCTTAGGTGTAGGACAAAATCAAAAATCTTTTTAGCTCTCTTAATATAGGTTCGCCTCCTGCTATAAGAAGCTCGAGCGTGTTCCGTCCTTCCCCGGAGCCTTTCCCCCTTTAAGGGCCAGACTAATCTCACTAGAGCTGAAGTTCGGCAGATCGCATGACAAATGTCAAAGGCTTGCAAGCGGATCTTTGTTTAGGATATCGGGATGAGGAGCGTGCAACGTACACAACTTGCCATAAAAAGCTTCGATCGCAGATAAGATCCCAGGCTTAGAAGAAACGGTGACCCCAGAACCAGTCCTAACCTTTGTCTTCTTCCAAGCATCTCCACAAAAGCCTTCGAACTTGTATTCTGCTCAATCGCTTCGGTAACCCGTTGCGTACTTGAGGTGTGAAGTTCTCGGCGTATCAGTTTGCGGATTCGCTTTGAAAGAAGCTTGACATAGGCAGACGTAACATATTCGTGTGCTCTGGGAGTTCGATCCGAGAGTGGATCAATCAGAAAGTCAGTCAGTCTGTGTGCTGCGTAACTGTTCAACCTCGGTAAAGTGATCATCAGTGCAGATCAGAATTGCTGCGTAACCTCGGTAAAGTGAGAGATGTGCGCAGCTGACGGCCAACCGCCACTAATATGTAAGTAAGCGAGAGAACATCCGGAATGTTCTCTAGCTCACATCTTCTCGTCTCGTCGTACCGCCCCAATTCGGCTGCAACGCAGCGTGAGACATAGGTGGTGCCTCTTAGTAAACGTGGATGTTGGGCTGATAGCGTACACCAAGTACATAGTGGTTACTTTTTGACTTGAACTTGCTGTGGAAGCGAAAAGAAGATTAATACGTCGTATAGCTATGAGTGGTCGTCGGGCGACTCGGTTTAAGGTCAAAAGGCGGACCGCTACTATCTAATAACTATCGAGATGCTTCCCTCCCATCTACGGGGGGGGGGGATGGTCTGTCACTCTATCTCACCTGGACCGTCACCCGACGTGTTTTATAGTAACCGATGAAGCCGGACGCGCGTAGACTTCGACCCTCATAGACTGAGGCGTCATCTTTATTTAAAAGCAAGTATCACACATATTGTTAGTTGAATATACTTGATATTTAACCTATACCTACTATATATATATATACTTAATAAATAACCTACTTAATAAATAAAGGGCTCCGATTATCCTCGTTGTTTCTTTTCAGTTTTGAAAAATTCAATCACTTAAGGGAAAAATGATAAAAAAAAATAAGTTCACGCGCATTAAGTCAACGCGTATACATAAGTGTACACACTATTATTTTAATTTAACCTTGTAACGCGTGTGAAACCGCGGGGCGCTCCTAGTAACTTATCAACACTACTAAGAATTAGGAGAAAGCTGAAGCGTTAGTTTGTTTATTCGAACGCCCTAATCTCAGGTACTACTCTCTGGCCCGAATTGAAGAGATATTTTTGTGTTGTACCTGCCATTTGTCGTGGAAGGCTATAGGCTATATACCATGGCGCTACGATTAATAGGACAAGAGTCAGGCAGGTGAAATCGCGGGGTGATGTTATAACAGACGAATTATGCAGCTACTAGTAGAGTAGAGAAAACTAATAATTTCTCTTTTAATTTTTTATTGGCGGCCCCATTGAAGCTCTCTAAACTTTCCGGGAACTGTACCAAACCCCCTCTGCGGCTCCCCTATAGTTTCGCTATATGTTTTGAAGTGAATCTTTATATATTTATGGTTTATTTCTATAATAAAAATTTAAATGTTAAAATAAAACGAAAAAAAAATGCCGTCTTTGTAGTGTAGTCTTTAATTTCGAAAAAAATTGGATCTGTGTTGACTTATACACAGGTTGTAACGTATCAGGAAGCGCAAAGCTTCGGCGATCTAAATCCGTGATTTTCGTTATCCGTGATTGTCGTGACACATATAATATTTGTTCACATCTTCACTGGCTAATAACACTACTTTAACGGATTTTATCGGTTTTTTAAGTGTTCTACGATCCCGACGTTTCAGAAGCTCTACAGCTACCGCGGTCACGGGTGGACTGAGATGATAAATGTCCTGATGTCGTAAGTCATTAAAAGAACCCGAACATATGATATAATTAGTTGTTATTAACGCACAAAGTGCTTATTGTATCTTGCAGCTGCGAGTTTTTTTTTGGATTTTGATTTGATTGTTCATAAATGGGTCCCACATAAAAGGAAGCACCCAGCCATCATATCCACTGAAATTAGGATGTCTTTTAATTGCAATAGCCTCGTCTTCATATTAAAAAAAAATCTTAAATTTACACAAATATTAAATATTTTTCGGATATTTAATATTTTATTAGTACACAGGTATTATTATCTCATTCGCATTAGTTTGATGTTACACTAAGAAATACAAAATACATGTTTAGTATTCATGAACGGTATTTAAATTATGCTTACACTAGTGATCCGCCCCGGCTTCGCCCTTGAATAACAGTGATCAAATTATAAACTAAAACCTTCCTCGGGAATCGCTCTACCCATGAGTAGAAACCAGTTCAGTAGATTTTGAAAAACTCACAAATAGACATACTTTCGGGATTTTTTTATTTATTTATAAGATAATATATATCTGATTTAAAGGAAATCGCATATGCAATAAAATTTAATCGGCAAATAAAGAATCACTTTAAAGTAGTTTTCTTACGTACATCACATTAAAGAGCTGGACGTAACTGTCGGCAGATCCAAGGTAGGCAGTATGCGAGGATGTTATGTCGAGCGTAGACGGCATTCCCCTCATTCGCACGAGCAGAAAAAAATAGCCGCGTTCAAAGTGCCGCACATAGTGAGCCAATCATCAGTTTACGTGACGGCGTATAAAATCCGATTGCTCGTTCACCCTCCAATCCTATAAAAAGAAAAGCACGTAAATATCGGGAATAGGCCACACACACGTTCGACGGCAATAATTAAATGCGTCCATCAGTGTGGCCACACCGTAAAGAATATCTAGTATACAACAAAACCAGTAACATTCATTGTCAAATGAATTTTCACCTCGTAATCATTAAATGAGTGCGTCGCACGCGGCGAAGATACTTTAATATTTTATAGTAGTTCCGTGTGCGTGGTGTACAGACGAAACCAAGAGTAAAAGTTAGTATTTCTATAGTAAGAAATATCTAACAACACACGGTTAAGATGCGAAAACATATCTCTACTCAATCTGTAATATATGGACTCGTGGTCTGGTGATAAGCATGTTCACAAACAGTCGTGTTGTGTGGGTTTCGAGTCACGGGTTGGACCAAAGTCTTATTATTTTACGATTTCTAATAACAGTCCGAAGTGGAGACGTTGAGGGTATTCGCCCCCGTGCCTCTCTATCTGACCGGAACAAGAGAATGAGGAAACGGGGAGAGCATTCGTGCCTGCACACACTTGTGCAGTATAATATCCTGCGCAGTTGTCTAATGTCTATAGAGATTGCTGCCGAGGCCGCCTCTAGTCTTTGTTCATTTAACTTAAATGTACCTTTAGAATACGGCTCCTCCTGCAGGTGAGCGAAAAGGCATTCCAATATGAGAGTAAATGTTACTACATTGTTACAAGCACACCTCTGCCTACCTCTTCGGGAATAATAGGCGTGAAGGTATTTTTTTTCTTCTTTTTTTATAATTGTATGTAGAAACGTTTGATTGTATAGTGTCTTGATAGAGCGTCGAATGCGCAAAAACGTGTCAAAAATCGCAGCCAACTGTTAGCTTATAAGTACTTTCCCTCCGATCAGTACAGATCGTGCCGTTGAATTTGACGCCCATGAACATAAGCATAATTACGCCGACGCGTTGCCCACCTTTTCACCCACCCCCAATGGGCCACCGGGTACTCACAAACCGCACGAAACGCTACACCGTAGTGACCGAGAGGTACATCCCCGGTGGAGTCGGCCCAATTACGTTGCATAGGAGGCTGTAGTGTCATGCACAGTGCACGGCACTACAGCCTCCTATGCAGCCTGGCACGATGTCTTACAAGCACATGTATACGGCGGGATCCACTTTTATACAAAGTGAAGTGCTCTCCGCCGGACAATTATATAACACCTTAAGCTTCCTCCTGGCCACAAGCTTTTCTTTTTTTTGTTGTTGACGCGGGGAAACGCCTTCACCGGCCCTGGGTGGGGTCCAGTAGTGTATAGGACTCGCGGCACATGGTAGTGCCGAATACTCACAAAAACCACCGCGAGTGCCACCAGTGCCGCCTTTGGTGAGGTGCCCCGGAACAACTATCATCAGGGCACCTCGACGGCTCGGCTAGTAGTCGGCTCCCTAAGGGACCAAGTCAACACTCGCCCCTTGCCCCGTGCGCAATCGACCTGACTTCGCTGTGAAGCCTCTAGACCAGCCCAGGTTTAGACATACTCAAAAGTTTTTTTCATAGTCCGCAAAGGCAATGCACAGCGGCTGATTGTAATCATGTGTCTTTTGTACAATTTTTCCTATGGTGAAAATGTGGTCCATTGTGCTAAATCCTCTCTAACTGGTCTCTAATTTTGAAGAAGCGATTTATCGCCTTTTTTAAAAAACAAAACAACGTCACTTCCCAGCCATGCATTGGGAGGTACGCCCCGCTGAAAGACGAAATTAAAAATCTTTTTTAGCTCTCTTAATACAGGTTCACTTCCTGCTCTAAGAAGCTGGGCTGTAATTCCGTCCCTCCCCGGAGCTTTTTCTCCTTAAATCTGCGCAAGAGCCAGACTAATACTAATAAAATACTAATCTCACTAAAACTGACGTCCAGCTGATCGCCTGACAAATGTCGTGTCAGGCTTGCACGCGGATCGTTGTTCAGGTTATCGGGACGAGGAGCGTGCGACGTATACAACTTGCTATAGAAAGCTTCGATCTCAAATAAGTTCGCAGGCCTAGACGACACGGTAATCCCAGAATCAGTCATAACCTTAGTAAGATCGTTTCTTCCATGCTCCACATAAACCTTCGATCCTCAATTCTGATTAATCGCTTCGGTAACCCGTTGCGTATTTGAGCTGCGAAGGTCTCGGCATATTAGTTTGCGGATTCGCCTTGAAAGAAGCTTGATCGGCAGACATAACGTCTGCTCTGCGTTCCCTCATAAGCCCAAGCGTCTCATCTGTGAGCTGAGCTTTCCTGCTCGTATACTTACTCCTACAATATCCTTCACCCACGTCCCGCATGCAATCAATCACGCCACTCATGGCCTCGTCAACTTCCATTGTAGTTTCCGACATATCTAGGGCATCAGACCGGTTTTTTTAATTCCAGTTGGAATTTTTCGGAACCTACCATAGTTAGCCTGAAGTTAGGTCGCAGTGTCGACTGTACCATAGCCTATATACAGGCTTTAGATTTGCAAACGGCAAACTTTAGATTTGGTACCGTCTAGTGTCTCAGTCACTGTAAGGGATGTCTGTGGTGCGGCTCCGGTACCCATAGACCCTCCACATGGACCGCTGGTAACCGTCATCACTGCTCCTTGCGACTCTATTTTAGGTCGCACGAATTATAAACAAGATTTTTTTCACATTATCATTGAATGTATCAGTTACATATTTTTATAATATAATTGACTCTGTACGCGACAAGTACATACCCAGTGAACTGAATCGTAACGCATCACACCCAAATGGTACTCGAGGGTGCTTTTAAAAGTATTGAAAGAGAAATCCAAATACCATAGGAAATATAAAACTTACGGGAATATGCCGGACTGGGACTCTTTAAAACTTTTACACGACAGGACGATACTAACTGAAATGGAGTGTTTTGATCGATATATTAAATCTGCTGAATACACAATTACCAACAATCCTAAACTTTTCTGGTAGTATATCAGGACCAAATCGAAGTAAACCACGATTCCCAATACCGTACAACACAATGGTGAAACACTCAGTATAGCTGAGGGAGTGATATGTGACGCATATTCTACATATTATTTTTCGGCATTTTTAGCATCTGGCACATCCACTGATGATTTGTCCCAGCGCTGGTGTCTTAGACCTGCCTAAATTAAATATCAGCCTTAACCTGGTTGAGGAACTATTGGTTAATTTAAACGCATCCAAATCAGTGGGGCCACAAAATCTACCCACTCACTTAAAAAATTGCGCCAATTCCTTAACGTTAACAATTTTTCTCTTATTCAATCGTTCTTTCGATGAATGTGAAGTCCAAACTATATGGAAGAGTGCATATATAACCCCATACATAAAAAAATTAATAAGCAGATAACAATTAATTATAGACCAATTTCCAAGCTATTATCGAAAATGCTCGAAAAAATTGATATAATAGATAATAGATAGTACATTCGTTACGTTGATTCTGTCTCATTCCACAAAAAGAATAAAGTTCTTTAAATGGTCATAATAATAATAAGAAACAAAAAAGTGCGGTTTTTCCAAAAGCGGACTTTAACGTGATGGAGCTGTGTCCGATAACGTGATTGGAACATTTATTTGTAATTTATTTGCCATTTCGAATTACAGAAACTTTTGTCACCAAATCATGTTGACAACAGAAAAGTTTTCAACATTTGTGTGGCGGATACGGCCTGTTTTCGTTGTTATGTATATGTAGGTGTATATGTAAATGTAGGTGGTTTTATGTTGAGTCGAAAACAAGAAACTGCCAAGAAACTCTTTGGAAACGCTGTTTGATGTTTACCGCTAAAAGTGTACACAACCATTGTACCATGTTGACAATTTCTATTCGGAACGGAAGGTAATTACAGAAACTTTTGTCAAGTACGCGAGTTGTGAACACAGAAGTTGGGAATTTAGATCCTGTGTAGGCGGACCTATTAGCATAATAAAGATTGGGTTATCTGTCTTTATACATAGTCTCTTTCCTATGTAATAATGATTGTAGAAACCATATTTAGGGTATGATGGGACCGCTATTGGGAAAGGACCGTAAATTATTTAAGAATAAGCAATGAATAAAAGAAAATTCATCAGTTTCGGTACCGATGTCGGTATAATATAATGGCAGCCTATAATGGAATGCTGTTTAAATATAAACTGTCAAGTATTTAAATTGAAAATTGGTTGTGTCACATAAAATTAATAGAAAAAAAGTATCCGCAGTTGTATATTTCTATCGAAGGTGAATTATCATAAACAATGTTAAAATACCTATTAATATGTGTAGCCATAAAAGGCATGAAATGTCAAGAAATAGACACTCCACCACTGTTCATAATATGTCCAAGCGGATTACTGAAGTTAACTACTAAATTAAAGTCGGATCCATTTGACCCTATATCTAGTGAAGCAATTCGTGATGTTTTAGAAGAAGCTGTGAAGGTGTCTCAACGTGTACTACTAGTAAGCTCTGAACATCTTGAACAAGAGGATATATTAAAAAAATACAAATCCCACAATGATAGATCACATCACAGTGAATTGGAGAGCTTGTTTAATTCCGGAGAACACCATTATTACCCGGCCGTCATTTCGCCAGTCAAATATTTCGAATCATTTTTACGAAACGGACATTCAGATTATTGCAATAATAGCGACTTAAATTTATGTAATAAAATAATCTACAGTAAGGGCCCCAAATGGATTGATCTCATTAACGTGTCATCTGAAACGAGCGTAGAGGATGTTATACTTAATTTTATAACCGCTTTTAGTACAGAAGGCATAGTAATATATACAGGCAGACCACACGCTATCAGACCTATATCAATATTGAACAACCCAACACCGCCGCCCGCTCCGCCCACTACATCAACGGGGAAAAGTGAGGGTGAACAGCAAAGACAAGAAAACGAAAGTGAAAGTGGTGCTGGTGGTGCTGATGGTGCTGGTGGTGCTGATGGTGCCGGTGGTGCCGATGGTGCTGGTGGTGCTGGTGGTGCCGATGGTGCTGGTGGTGCCGATGGTGCTGGTGGTGCCGATGGTGCTGGTGGTGCTGGTGGTGCCGATGGTGCTGGTGGTGCCGATGGTGCTGGTGGTGCTGGTGGTGCTGATGGTGCTGGTGGAGCTGGTGGTGCTGGTGGTGCTGGTGGTGCTGGTGGTGCTGGCGGTGCTGGCGGTGCTGGCGGTGCTGGCGGTGCTGGCGGTGCTGGTGGTGCTGGTGGTGTTGGCGGTGCAATGGTTCGTTTCTCTGGTGAGTAATGTTTAGTGACAGTGTGCAGGTAAATAAAGCGGGGAGTCCACTAGACAGACATGCTTCATTGGATTTGGGGAGAGGAGTGAGAGTTATGCTGTCGCGTTTCTGTGGTTTGAGTATGCGATGGCCATTGAAGGGGAGGCAATGCATTTCAGTAAGTTGGATGTCCATGGGCGTAGGGTGGACTACTCGTTTGTCCCACATGCTAGAAATGTAACTGCGTGACAATAATGCTGATGCATGTAGTCTTTTTATAGAGTTCAAGGCTCGATTACTCGTTTGCCCCTCCCCCTCGGTGCCTTTTTACAACTACGACGCCCATGAACATCCACATAATTACTATGCCGATGTGTTGCCCTCCGCACCCCCCCCC
>JAFELO010001204.1:162630-172934 GCA_017140195.1 Eumaeus atala | reverse complement strand
ATATTGCTCGGCCTCGACCGAGCAGTGTTGTGGTACTAGTTTGAAACTAAACTTAGCTTCTAATATTGCCGTGATCCGTGAACAACTGTGCAATGCAACGATCTACTTCTAATCAGTTCTTTCGATAATCGCTCCCGTACGCAGGGGAAAAACTTATGCAGATGCCTGCCATTGGCTAAGTAAGTTCACAATATATTGGGTTAAAGAGTTTCGTAACCTTCAGTCTGTCTTGTGGTCTTAAATAGTCTGAGCTAGAGAGGTTTCTAGTGTGGTAAGACATGGCGACACGGCATTGGGTTTCAAGGTCAACTGGTAATAACTTCAGCAAGTACTGGTAGGGCATCCGTATTCCGTACTGGCGGTAAGTTAAGCTGTACCTGAAAAGGCACCGCCTCGCTAATCAAAATTTGATTGTGAGGTTTGTTCATAATATTAGGATTACCGGCGAACATGAGCAAAATAGTTATGAAAATGTATAAATAAATTAATTTTATGTGTTATTTTATGTGTCCACAATTTTTTTTAGTAACGTTATCCGTTAATTTATTTATTCAAGTGTTAACATAAGCTTCCGTCAAGTGCCAATACATTTAATCAACTGTGTGCAGATGACTTTCATACCGCACGAAACGCCGGCCATAGCCGGCTTTATGCGGAATTACTATTAGTTGCTGCTTACGACTGGACACCTTCAACTCGTCAAAGAAAATGTCATTTAATATAATTAAAATAAAGTGATTGGACCTACGACACTCGTTTCGCTATCGTGTGCCTGGCAGTTAACAATACACTAGTTAAACTCGTAAGTTCCGTGGTGAGTGTAGGGGGGAAGTAATCCATAGTGACATTGTTAAAGCCGGGGTGATTACAGTTGCAGGTGTCTGAGGCAGCGGGTGGCGCGGCACCGTCTAACACGACGGAGAACAACACAGACACGACGTCGGACACACCAGCTGATACCACAGAGTCAACAGCGAAGGATACAACATCGACAGCCGAGACAACACTCAGCACAGACAAGTCGACAGAACAGGGTGTAACCAGTAGGAGTGAGGCACCGCCCGCGCCCGCGCCCGCGCCCGCGCCCGCGCCCGCGCCCGCCGACAGACAGTTTGGGCCGCCCATTAACTGTGAACAATACTTTTCGGTGCCGATTATAGCCTGTCTGTCTATTAGCGGCCTATTAATGGCTATTTTCTGCGTTGGCCTAACCTTTTTATACAACTGTCAAGCAAACAATAGGTACGAGGATCCGCAGGGCATGACAATCTACGACTATGCACAGGCAACCGAATGAAGCACTAGATGGACGCTACGTACAATGTATAGTAGCAATTTAACCGTAGTCTATTAGTTAATATACTCTATTAAATTAAATAAATTTATCAAAATTAAGTTCTGGAGATCTTGATCTTTGAAGCCCAAGTTAGTTATATATGTAGAATTCTGGCCCTCCTCTACTCAGATTGAGCCATTCGCACCCTTATCCTAAGCCAGGGTCGTCACACCGCTCTACCTGGTTGGCTCGTACGACGACGCGTGCGGTCGGTTCACACCGGTGCTACTTGGGCGAGGGACGTCCCTCCGCTCACCCTGACTCGTGTGCGACAATGACACCGACTATGAGAGCCAGGGACCTCCCTGACCCACTCTTATCGGCCACAGATATGGGAGAAATGGATTCTAACACGACAACTTATAACGTTTATTATCTCTACAACCGAAATAGCAGTTAGTGAGTGGATTTAATGGAAATTTCGCCATGCTTATGTTCACAATGCGGGGAATCCCTTGATTGTCCAAAGGTAAGCCAGAGTCCAAATGCAAAAAAGATATATCGGTGTCCGTAGATAACCCACGGTCCAAAATGGGTAGAAGGTATGTCAGAGTCTGTAAGAAATAGCCAGTTATCACCACAAAACGCTCTAAAATAAAAAAAAAAAAAACAGGAAATGATGTCGAAATTCTTTTTCGTCTTCTTTTCCGCCTCATACGTTGCATTTCGTCGCTACATTTTGTCAGACTAGTATTAAGAATGTTTTAATAATCCTCTTCTGCGTTGCGCAGTAGAACAAAAAAAAAGATAAAAATCTACATTTTTTTTTGTTGACGCGGGGAAACGCATTACGCGCCTTAACTGACCCTGGGTGGGGACTAGTGGTGTGTGAGACTCGCGCCACATGATAGTACCGAATATCCACAAAAACCGCCGCGAGTACCGTCAGTGCCGCCCTCGGTGAGGTGCCCCGGAAACAAATCATCGCCCTGATTTGTTTCCAGGGTACCCTCGACGGCTAATCAGCCCCCCATGGGACAGGCTCCACCTCCACAGATGGGGTTGCCCCGCATTACAGAACAAGCCCACCGACTTTGGGACAGTGCAATGGGGTGAGGTTCCCATCCTCGCCCCGCAAAAGTGCCTCCTCTTATAAAAGAGATACCGAGAGCGCTTCCTCCTCGTGATCTTTAGCCCCCACTTCTTATAAGAAGGGTGCAAAGATACCCCACGGTTCAATTGGATTCGCCTGGGTTCCTCCAGGCTACTAAGCGGGACTCTGTTTTTCCGGTACTAGGCGTGAGCTAAATATCGGAGCTATAGTATCAGTGGCGGCTACC
Organism: Eumaeus atala; assembly: GCA_017140195.1. Lineage (NCBI taxonomy): Eukaryota > Metazoa > Arthropoda > Insecta > Lepidoptera > Lycaenidae > Eumaeus > Eumaeus atala. The sequence goes on along the minus strand of JAFELO010001204.1, from coordinate 170,318 downwards.
GAAAGGTATTAATTTGGCGCACCTTTTCATCACGGGGAAGGGGCGGGGGTCGCTCCAGGGGTACTTCGGTGGAGTTGGAAGTCTTAGAAGACCTCTCGTCGCTGGCGTCCTTATCGGAGGCCGAAATGGGGCGCAAGCGCCTGTGTACGGAGGTTTCAGGAGACTCCGGTTCGGGGTCGGAGGAGAGCGTGGTAGGAGCTGTGGGGTACAGGTCACGTAACGTGGCCAAGAGAGGGAAGTCCCACACGCTAGCGGGAGCAAGGGCGGCGCTGCGAGAGCGCGTTTCGAACGAAAGGGAGGAGGAGTTCGATGAGGCTCTGCGGAAGAGGTCCATAAAGAGAAGGAGGCAGGAGCTACACAGACGGCGACTCCTGTGGTCCTGGAGGACGTGGATCGGTGCGGGGCTGATGTGTTGGTGGCGGCGAAGGCCAATTTGGGTCTGTTGCTGGACCTCGCCGGCAGGTCTACAAACCTGAAGGGGGGCTACGCCTCCAAAATAAGGAGGGCGGCCGGGTCCATCAGGGAAATGATAGTCCCTAGTGGTACGCACGGAGGGTTCGTAGGTGAAGAGGCTCAAGGCGGATAATACGCGCCTCCAGAGGGAGCTGGGCAACCTCAGGGAGGAGGTCCGCGCCTACAGACGGGAGTTCGAGGAGGCGCGGAAGAAGACGCCCGTGGGGACTGGGGCCTGATATGGGCGATATAATGGAGGTTGCCCAGATGGTTGGGAACATAGTGGATGCGCGCATTTCGGGCCTCGAGATGAGGCTCCCTCCTGCCGCTCCCTGCCGGCCCCCCCTTGCAGGGGATAACAAACCGCTGGCGAAGGATGTCAGGGCTGCGATCGCAGCGAGGAAGGTGTCGGCGGTCGCTAAGGTCGTGGAGGTGGAGTGTCCCGACGATAGGGAATTCCCTGCCCTACCCCAGCAGCAAAAGGGGAAGGGCAAGGGCAAGAAGAGCGTCCAGGAGTGGACGGCCTTCGGTCTCTCCACGTCGAAGGCTGCTGGACCTCCAGCGGGTAGGGGCATGGAGAAGGCCGCCACTCAAGAGGCGGGAACTTCGTGGACACATGTGGTCCGGCGAAAGGAAACGAAGAAGCCGGCGGCACCAGTGCCGCCGGTTAAGAAGAATAACACACCGGCGGCTTCTGTGCCGCCGGCGAAGAAGAAGGAGGTGGCGAAGCCGAAGCTGTCGCTACCCCGCTCCTTGGCCGTAATAGTCAAGTTAAGGCCGGAGGCAGTGACTAAGGGGACGACGTACGCTTCGGCATTACTCAAGGCGGAAGAGGCGGTGGACTTAAAGGAGCTGTGTATGGGTCCGCTCCGGATTCGCCAATCGGCGACCGGGGCGCGAATCATAGAGCTGCCCGGCACCACGAGCGGCGAGAAAGCGAATAATCTCGCCGCTCGCCTGCAGGAGGCGTTAAAGGAGGTGGCGGAGGTAAGCAGGCCTGAGAAGAAGGCGGATGTAAGACTCTCGGGCCTGAGTGACGCGGTCAACGCAGAACGTCTTATGACTGCGGTGGCAAAGGAGGGGGGCTGCAACCCGGGCCAGATCTTCGTGCGCAACTATCGCACGGGGCAGTTCGGCTCAGGCTCGGCCCACATCGAGCTCTCTGCGACAGCGGCTACGAAGCTGCTCGAGGCTGGGAGCATAACGGTGGGGTGGTGTCGCGTCACAGTTAACTTCCTGCTGGCGCGCCCCAGGCAGTGCTACCATTGCCTGGGGATGGGACACGTGTCCAGTACGTGCCCAGGTGGCAGGTCGGCCACAAAGCCGGCGGGTGTTCCGCCGCCGCTCGTTGCGTGGTGTGCGCGGACGCCGGGAGACCGGCGGGCCACGTCATGGTCGGGAGGTTCCGTGGTGGACGTCACTTTCGCCACGCCGGCCATCGCGCGCAGAGTGGAGGGGTGGAGGGTGGAAACGGAGGTGGAGACGCTCTCGGACCACCGCTATATAAGGTTCGAGGTGTCTCTTACCTCCGTTTGTCCGACGTCAACGTCGTCGTCGTCCAGGGGGAAGAGCCGGTTTCCGCGTTGGGCTCTCACAAGGCTCAACCGGGAACTGGCAGAGGAGGCCGCCATCGTCGGCCGTTGGAGTCTCCCGCCGCTGTCGGAGTTAGGGGTGGACGAGGCGGCTGGTCGGCTCTGCGACGCGTTCAGTGGTATATCATAGGTATGCAGAGCGGCCATGCCGCCTGCGAAGAGTCCCCCCCCCAGCGGCGGGCGCTCTACTGGTGGACGGCCGAATTGCCCGGCCTCCGGGCCGCCTGCAACGGGGCCAGGATGCAGTACACCCGGAGCAGGCGGAGACGACCCCAGGACGTCGAAAGGGACGACAGGCTACGCAGGATCTACGTGGAGAAGGTGAAGATCCAGCAGCAGGCCATTTGCCGAGCCAAGGAGGAGGCTCAGCTGGAGCTCGTAAGGGATCTCGAGAGGGATCCCTGGGGCCGACCGTACAAATGGGCGCGGAACAAGCTCCGCCCGTCGGCCCCCATCACGGAGACGCTCCAGCCGGACCAACAGGGGAGGATCGTCGGGGAATTGTTCCCCGACACACCCGAGGGCTTCACGCCCCCCAGGGTGGCTCGGCAGACGTCGGACGAGGAGGCCTCCGTGACGGGTGGCCAAATACCCTCCGTATTTGGCCACCCGTCACGGAGGCTGAAATGGAGGCGATTCTGACTCGCCTCCAGAGTAAGAAGAGGGCACCGGGTCCAGACGGAGTGCACGGGAGAGTGCTGGTGATATCTCTCGTGCACCTCGGGGATAGCCTCCGGGAAACGTTTGACCGCTGCCTGCGGTCTGGCCAGTTCCCGGGGGCATGGAAGGAGGATCGGCTCTGCCTACTTCCAAAGGCAGGGCGGCCCTGGACTCGGCTTCGGCGGTTCGACCGGTGGTGCTGCTGAACGAGACTGGGAAGGCCTTAGAATGGATTGTGGCCTCCCGTCTCGTTCAGCATCTGGAAGAGGGCGCGCGACCCGGACTCTCAGAGTCGCATTTGGGATGGCGAGTCGGACGCGGCGTCCCGCAGGGTTCCGTTCTTGGACCGATCCTGTGGGACGTCGGCTACGTCTGGGTCCTGCGAGGCCCTCTCCTCCCCGGGTTGGGTTAGCTGCTACGAGGATGACACCCTCGTGTATGCCTTGGGAAATACATACAAGGAGGCGGCTCGGCTGGCCGAGGTCGGTCTAGACCTCGTGATCAGCCGAATAGAGAGGTTGGGGCTTCGGGTAAGGATAGAGAAGACCGAAGCCCTCCTCTTCAGCGGGACCGGCCGCAGGGGACCCCCACCGGGGGCCGCTCTGCAGATCGGAGAGGAGAGGGTCAGGTTGAGCCCCCACATAAAATATCTGGGGCTCATCCTTGACGGAGGGTGAACCTTCGGCCCACACTTCGCTATGTTGGGATCGAAGGTCGTAAAGGCGGCGAGTGCGCTGGGCAGACTTCTCCCGAACCTCTGAGGACCCAGCGCCGCCTGCAGGCAGCTGTACTCCGGTGTCTGTCGGAGTATGGCGACGTACGGTGCTCCGGTTTGGGCGGATCGTCTCACTGCGAGGAGTAGGGCCCATCTGCGATCTGCGCAGAGGGTCGTCGCAGTGAGAGCGATCCGGGGGTACCGTACGGTATCGTGGGCTGCAGCGACAGCCCTAGCCGGCGATCCCCCGTGGGAGCTCGTGGCGGAGGTTCTTGCCGAGAGCTGCTCCTATGTCTCGGATAGGAGGGCTCTCGGCCTGAACCCCACGCATGACGAGATCCTACGGATTCGCCGGCTAGGGCATGTGGCGTTAATGCAGAGGTGGTGGGAGGACCTGGCGCGGCAGCCGTACGGTGGAGAGATTGCGGCTGTCTTGCGCCCGGTCCTCGGGCGGTGGATGCGCCGTAGGCGCAAACCCCTCACCTTCCGTCTGGCGCAGGTGCTCACCGGGCATGCTTGCTTCGGTGAGTATCTGTGCAGGACGGCCCGCAGGGAGCCGACGACTCGGTGTCACGATTGTGACGCGGCGGTGGACTCGGCCCAGCACACCCTCGAGGTGTGCCCGAGATGGGCGGCGCTGCGTCGCGATCTGACATCAGTTGTCGGAGGAAACTTGTCAAAGTCGAGCATCATCGTCGTGATGCTCGGCAGCGACGAGTCCTACAAGCGATGGCTTCCTTCTGAGAGAGCGTCATGTCCCAGAAGGAAACCGACGAGCGGGTGAGAGAGGAGGCTGCCGACGCGGCCTCTATTTTTAAAATGAGATGTTTTCATCTCTGAATATATTTCTTTGTACTCTCGATGCGTTGATAGGGATATTAAAATGTTAAAACATTAATAACATAAATTAGCCACTAATATTTAATCAAACAGCATTGGTTTTTTAATAATAATAATAATAACGTACTGTTCCAATGTACAAGCTACAAGGAAGATATTTTTAGAAACAATGTTGGTTACGTTTGTTTTGTTTTCTTTGTTCACAGCAATATCTCTACAAAACAGTTTCACAATTTTTACCATCTTAGTGGCGAATATCTCGCTAAGTGTTTGCATTGTCAATAAACCACCATAGCATTTTGAAATGCCTATTCGTGAAACCCCACACGGCCACGTCCTCTCTAATTTTCATCCGTCGGTTTATATATGCGGAAGACTACATTTATAGACTCCATTTTGAAAGTGATACTATGTACGGCATCTAATAGCGGTTAATAGAATATACCTTCCAAATGTCAAACATACAGAACCAATAATTCCTAGTGAAACGGTTGGTCATACCAACACGACTAAACTATTTTTTTGGCCATTTTGGCTACGGGACCCTAAAACGGGCCAATTAAATTACCTTTTTTTTTTTTAAATTAATTATATTAGAATCACCTGTTTGGTTGGTTGGCGCTCTATGGGGCAAGCCTACATTCAATAACGGACGGACGAAACTGGGGATTTACAAGACGTGTATCGGGTAACGCTTCACTTATGCGGTCCCCGCATAGTACGCGCTAGCCTCCCAGGCTCAGCGGAAACGCCTGCGAGCCCAGCAGAACCCCTACGGGTCATCGTGGGAGCCGGTCCCTACGTTTTTAACGATGTGATCGCGCGTGACTTGCGGATAGAGTCGCTGGAGGAGTTCGTTGTTCGATTGTCGAGCACTCCGTTTAATGGGGCAGACAATGGACCGCAAGCTCATCTACGCGACCTGGCTCCGCTGCACGCGATACCACCTGACGGGAGGCCGAATCCGCGCGAAATCTTCCCCACCACGTGATACACCAAGCGGACTAGGGACTGCGTGTCCGGCAATCCGGACGAGGATCACACTTGCATGTGCATAACACATCCAAATCACTGCATTAATTGCAATTTAACATGACACATTTGATATTTACCAGTATCGAAAAAAAAATGACAGAAGATAGGCAAAGGCTGACAGCCATTTTTATGCCCTTGACGACGTAATCAAGCCTAAGCTATCGAAAATTTTGAATAATGAATGAAATAGGAATGAGAACGAAAAAATCAAAACTGTTCAAATTAGTTCCTTAGAATCGCATATAGTTACGAAATCTAGAATAAAAAATGTGTTAAAAATTGTACAATTCCCATTGTAGCGGTGTCGAAAATCGGCCCTATAAAACACCTTGTTCCATTTGGCTCAAGCTCTGTTCAATTGACAGGGTACTTTGGAAATTGGCAAGAGGAGGAAACAGCCACGCCAGTTTGTATTAGGGCTTGTCTCAGAATTACATAGGCTGTTCTTGAATCAAAGAGGTCTATCTAATGTGTGCCCCACGTTTGAAAATGTTTTGCAGTTGCCATCCCTTTTAAATTCCATTCGGGGCAAACCTTTTGACGTGACAAAACATCTACCTCGCTATTGAATCTGCCTGGGGAATGCTGAGCTGTGAGATGTATATTTAATCGATGATTTAATCGATCGAGATGTAGATTAAATATACATCGATTTAGAAGTTTCTTGGATTTTGTTCCTTGTTTATGTAGGATACAATAGTTTGATTGTCGGTTTGGAGTAGCAGTTGTGTATTTTGGAGATAAGTTTGTTTGTGTAAAGAGAGAATATTTCATTTTAATTTGCATACCACGTCATACAATGTTCTGTCCTCGCTCCGGTGATGTCTAGGCAGCCAATACCGGATGTATCCGCTGTCAAAAGATGAGCTGACTGGCTCATATGTATCGGCAAGAACTGGTCCGTTGCCTTACACCACTAATCAATTTCTGCGGACTGGTTTTTAAGCGGTAAGGATGTCGCTCTGATAGTTGCCGACTGTGGAATTGTCATGTGTAGTCTACCCATTGGAATTAAGGAGGTTGCAAAATTTTTGTCACACTATTAGAGTATGATATTGTTTGAGGGACCACTTGTCTGTGTAAAGTTTTTCTAGAAACGCTTTGCGTAACGATAATCACTTCAACTCGTTCGTTTTTTATGACCTCATGCCAATGAACAATGAACTAGAGGCATTGAGTTGGAGTTGGCACAGACTCTGTAAAAATTATCGTTGCATTAACTTTATTGTGAATGCAATTTCCCCTGAGCTGTCGTCCCGACTGATAGAGGATAATCGTGGAGAAAACGGACGGCCCTCGGACGGACTTCGGTGGTAATCCGTTGCCCTATCTGTTATAAAGGCAAATGTTTTTAGGGCTGAAGATAAGCCCTTTGGTGCAATTGATACTCTTGAGGATCTGGATCCAGTGATGTTGCTTCAGAATGCTTGGCACTGACTGACTTGCAAATTACTGAAAAGCTGGAATGGTTTTGAGTTCTCGAACCGGTTTAGGCGTTTCAGATGAAAATAGGGCCAAAAGCACAGTCTAGCTAGTGCACCAAAAAAGTATCGATAGATGACTGGGTCTTTAATCCGCTTATTTTAGGACGCCCTTCCAACATATCTAGAAACTGTCAGTTTGCAGTCACGATTCAAAAAGCTTTGACTCAATTATCATGCATGACTTTGAAACCTAATAAAATAAGCTGCGGCGCCATTATAAGTAGGATATGTACTTTATTTAAAAGTGGACACTTTCTTTCTACCTCCAAGTTGCTACACTCATATTAAAATTTGCTGCAGCTGCCGCCTTGAAAGGTACGTAAGTCATCGTCACGAATGACTTGCGTACTTATTTATAAAGGAGAATGCAGTTTCGATTTTTTTCATTTCTGCTTAACAGAATTGTTAACCTGGCTCTGCTTGGATTTGATGAGGTAGGTCCACGTTTTCCGCTTTCTATACAGATATTTACAGATTTAAGATAGATGAGAAGATTTTTATCCGCCATTATTCGTTTTAAACAAATACGTTTACATTTCTTATTTGTAATCAATAATTTACTTTCGAATATTATTTACCGATACAATAGCACAACACTATTTAGGAATCACAACGAACTAATGTCAGTTTAGCGTTAAGTCTCAGAGACATTAAAAATTAAGTCTTATTTTGTACTAGCACAAACACTTCGTATTATTTGTAGAAATTAGAAAATATATTGATTTTATATTGCACTATTGCTACAAATTACAGTTAAAGCGTAAATCAAGTGTTATTTCTTTATATTTTGAAGTGATTAAATTCTCAAATACATGTATTTATATGAAGTACATATAACCTTTATAGGATTGGATTAATTCAGTCCTAATAATTTAAATAAGTATTTTTCGGACATATTAAAATTTAGTT
>JAFELO010001204.1:151955-162499 GCA_017140195.1 Eumaeus atala | reverse complement strand
AGTAGAATTTTGACAATTTGTAAATCAGTAAACTATATATAGGGTTCATATATGAAATATGAATCACTGGAAATGTATTCTTGTTTACAATGAGATAGAATTGGTGCAATATTGTGGGAGTTATACAACTTGTCAACATTATGTAGATCCTTTACAAATGTATTCTTGTTTATACTTGAGATAGAATTGGTGCATGTATACAACTTATTAACATTCTGTGGGTTCTGTAGTATGTTGCTAATGTTTGTAGTTCTGTTCACAGGGGCAAACACACACTCAGCCACTCTTCTTGTGTTATATTTGCAATGAAAAATTACAGCATTGTAAAAATTTAATAACACAAACTCGGAACATTCAAAACAGTTCAAATGAGGTGATACAGGTAAATGTGAATACAATAATAATTTTGGATGCATAATAGGGTACAGAGTATTCTTTTGTTTTGCCCTGATTCACTCCTAATCATATCCTGATGACTGACAGATCAACACAAAATGAAGACTACTCTTACTGCTAATTAAAAGTTACAAACATCAAAAGTTTAATGGCTTCTGTTTAAAAAATAATTATTATTTCTTTCAATGTTTTGTAAAGCCTCTCCCTATATTCGGATAAATGGGGTTAATTAGTTTGAAAAAAAATTAACTTAAACATGTGAAACTATAAAGCACAGCTAGAACTTGAGTAAGAGCCATGCTGCATGGAGATGAATGTGGCCGATACAACCAGGTTGGTACATCTTGCGCACATGATTCTGGCGTAAAGTGACATCTCCGTCGCGTTTCAGGTGTAAGCAGCCGGTGGCCTATTTATTTACCATTTTATTTATTTTAGTGTTAATAGCTAATAATATTGTGAGATTTGTGTATTTACAATATTTACTGATTGCAACAGTATTGTCTATATAACTAACAATTGTTATATATGAAAGATATTGTATATTTTTTAGGACACAGTAGCCTATGTAATTGAATACTGAATAGCTCTGTGACCTTGTACAGTGTCTTACAAAACACTCTGTATATAAGGGTGCTGCATTGAGTAGTAAACATAATTTAGAAAATATTCTGTAAAGGATGTGAAAACAAAGTTAGCTGCAATAAAGTGCTACATTTAGATGGACACTATAATTATAATTAATAAATATTGGTATTGTACCAGGGTGCATGATCAAATAAAATCTCATTTTAATTAGGGCCAGAGATTGCTTCATTTTACCTTTTTGAAAGGATAAGGAGCAAACCAGGAGGTGATCCCGCTGCCCATAGATATCCGCAGAACCGGAGGTTGTGCAGGCCCGTTGCCGGCCTCTGAGGTAGGAGTGGGCTCTGTTCTTCTGAAAAAGCTCAGGTCGTATCGGTTCGGAAATACTGTAGATGGCAGCCGGTGCCACTACGATGATGTACGCGGGGGGAAACGGACAGTTGTATACTTGGGGCATCATGTTGACGATGGAACTTGGAGTTCTGCCGTGATGTCCGAAAGTGGAATACCCCTGGAATTAATCTGTGTAACCTCGAGACACTGGAGGTTCTGTCGGCACGACTGGGGAAATCCCTCACAGTCACATCATATTGGTGTAAAGTTTGGACTATGCTGTATCATTTTACGCGGCTTGTGCAGTGGCTCACTGGGTTGTAGTGAAGCTCATAGTAACGCCTGTGGTAACTGTATATGTGTTGAGTGTCGGTAGTAACCAGCTTTCAAACAATGACACAGAAGTTCTTTGTAAAGTGAATGTTTGTTTTAGTTAAACTGTTTTAGATACCTGAACAGTCTCAGATATCAGTCCACTTGTGACCGTCGTGACCTAATAAACCTCGATAAAATCTATTAAAGTAATTTTATTGTAAAGAGTAACATTTGCGTAAAGTTAAGACATCAATAATTAGTTGTCATTTTTTATCAGACTGGGTACCCACCATTGGTACAGCTCACAACAGTAAAGGTTTTGGATACACCAATACCATACAACTCTGTTACTATCAAGCAAGAACCAGATGTAACAGAAGCCCACATTTATTGTAAGTCCATTTCTTTATAATTATTGCGGGCTGATTGGCGCAATAAGCAGTAACATAGAAGTCATGGCTCTGCTTATATTGATCAATGACAAACTCGTTAACACTTCATTTGTCATACCATTTGCAAAGCAAAACGTCAGGTAATAATTCCGCCGTAAAATTACATCTTCGGTGTCGCGTTTCGTGCGGTTTGTGAGTAGCCGGTGGCCCATGGGAAGGGGGGTGAAAGGAGTGCAACGCATCGCCATAGTAACTGTGGATATTCGTGGGCATCGATAGTAGTAAAAAGGTTCCGATTCTCGTTTGCCCCCTTTTCTATTTAAAAAAAAGGTTTATTTATTTACTACGAACATTTATTTAATTATTTTTACTTAGTTCATTCCTCTGATATCGTTATGGATGGATTTCACCATAGGTGCCTATAAGGCCTGCTCTTTTAGTATAAGGATCGAACAGGTAGTCATGAGGCCTGAGACTACCAAGGGCCATATAGATATATGGATACACATCATGGCTAATAATTGCAGACGTGTTGCTTTCTCTAATTACTGCTTTCTTTCAATGAGACGTGTTCGTCTCTCTCCTCTCTCCTCTAGTAAGCCACAACAACATATGAACTGCACGAAATGTAACAGCACTTCTGTCGCTTTCCGTGCTCGTGCCGGCCCCATTTCTGCTTCAGTGCAACATGATGCGACAACTGAGATCTTTGATCTTTTGAAAATGTCTTTGGCGCTTAAGATGTTGAGTTCATCAATAAAAGAACTCCTAAAGTAATTAGCTGTGTGAAAGTATCTCTGATTTTGTGGCAGTATCTTGGAACTTTTAAGAGTTGTAATTGTTCTCAGGTTTAAACATTGAAGCAGAGATTGAAAGCAAAATGTCTGAAGTTAAAGAAGTGCATGCAACTCCGACCAGACACCAAATGGGACAAAATGTCGGACATACTGGTGACAAACCATACAGTTGCGACATTTGTAGTATGAAATTTAATCAGAAATCTAATTTAAATGTTCACAAACGGACCCACACAGGACACAAACCATACCGTTGTGTTATTTGTAATAATACTTTTATTTCAAGTAGTAATTTAAGCGAACACAAACGAACACATAACGGCGACAAACCGTTCAGTTGTGATATATGTAACAAGCCATTTCGTTACAGAAGTAACATAAATAGACACAGGCGGATTCATACAGGAGACAAACCTTTCAGTTGTGATATTTGTAATAAGAAATTTAATTCAAATAGTCATTTAAACGAACACAAACGAATACATAACGGTGAGAAACCTTACAGGTGTGATATTTGTAACAAGACATTTCGTCACAGATGTAGTTTAGTTACACACAGACGGATTCATACAGGAGACAGACAGTATGGTCGGGATATTGGTAATTCGAAACTCACTAGAAGAAATATTTTTAATGAACCTGAAACAAAATATAATGTAGTGTAATGTAACACCAATTGTAGCATCTTCCCGCTGTATATTATTGCAATATTCATGTTTTTTAGGGTTTCGTAAGTCAAGAGGTCAAAACTGAACCATTATATACAACAAATCAAATTTATTTCAAATAACATATAAAAAATTTAAAAATTTGCTAATGGCTCCTAAACTAAGCTGAGCTTATATCTTGGGCCGCCATAATAGTAATTTAAAATTTAGCGCACATTAGACATTATTTCATATTACAAACTTTTGTTCCTAGTGAAGTCTATAGGTATATATTTATTATATTATACGTTTATTATAAAAAAAATACAATAATAATATAATTGTGAACTGGATTATTTGAAAACTAATAAATTAGAAAAGGATATGTTTGACTAAGAGATTTACAAAAACACTATGGCTCCTTATCCAGCTATTAAACACTCTGTCTCAGTGTAGTTCAGACCAAAGAGAAAGTTGGTAAGTTTAGTTTTAGCGGTGTTGATGGTGCAGTCTTTAAGAGAACATTCAGAGGTAACGTTATTGTTTGTCGGTTAGTGGCTATACCTAGCAAATCCTTTTGCCAATGAGGTTTTAATGAATGGCAAGGGAAACTTGCGGAATTAATAATTGAGTTATGAGTGAAAAGACATGCATGAATAACAAATAACAATATACTAATAATACAGTAACAAATAACTCGCAGAACCCCTGCTTCTGTATATAGGTGACCAAAAAGTCATGGATCAAACGCAACTGGGTGTTATATGGGGTCATCAGCTGCATAAAGTTACTCTACGGGAGATCCCTAAGGCCAACCACTGCAGAGTCATAATAAATATTGTGTTTTAAGAGAGAATTGACATTTTTAAACTATTTCTTATTAAAATGCAAAAAGAATTACGGCCTGTCTCTTTCCTATAATTTTTACTAGATTGGTACTGGTAAGTCCTTGCGTTATACATGCTTTCTATGGTTGTTTATTAGGTGTGTTGAAGACAACATTCAGTTTTACGAATATTTTTTTTCTCAGATCATATCTTTTTTATTTATCTTGGACCCCCAGTGTGAAAAAAAAAACTACAGAAGAGTAACTGTGTGTTACGCAGTTTAGGCGCATTTAATGTACCCACACATGGCCATTAGTGGCTCTAGTATCTTTCTAGGACGTTTATTCCTAACAAAGCCAAAGTTGACCCAACCATAAAAATTGGTTAGGCTTATTAAAAATTAACTGTTTCTTTGGAATGTTTATTGTTCTTTAGTCAGTCGCTTCCTGCCTGTTACAACGCACGTGTCCTTCATGTGATCAGTTTTTTTCTTTAGACCTACGCTTTGCTTTTCGGGACTTGTGGTAGATGGCCTTCCTGTGACTAGTGCCGTGTGAATCGGACGGATTGGCTACAGAAGTGGACAGACGGCTGCTCCGAGAGGAGAATACGGGTGTATGCTCATCTCGGGAACGGGAGTATGCAGAAATGCAATACCTGTATGGCTTTTGCGACGGTAATGCCCGGGCTGCTGCCAGGGAATATCACTCCCTGGCAGCAGCCCGGGCATTAGCCCTCACTGTGATCATTTTCCAACCCACAGGGTCTTAATAATTCGTACATGGAGGGAGTCGTATCATGGTCCGAGATCAGACAGACTGTGTGTGTGCTGAGAGAATTGAGATCAGATCCTGGTGGTCAACGCCAAATATCCCATAATCTTGAGATTCCAAGATCGACGGTGCAACATATAACTAAAAGAAAGAAATATCACGCCTACCAAGTGCAAGGGGAGCAAGTTTTGCTGCCCGGTGGCTATGAAACTAGAGTGCGGTTTTGCAGAGAGACGTTAAGATACCACAGAGAGGATCCACAATTTTTCAACAAAGTTTTGTGGACGGATGTGTCTAATTTTAGAAGAATTGGAGTATTCTATATGCACAACCTACACTTTTACTCCAGAGGGTTCACCCCATATGATCGATCGATCATAAATGATCGATTCCAGCATCTGTTTGGTTTTAATGTGTGGGCTGGTATAATTAACCAGCAGTTGGTGCTGCATGAAATACCAAAATTAATGGTAATTATTAAAAAATGGATTAAACCAAATTCTCAACCAAACTGAAGTTCCAGACGAAAGAATAGCAGAAATGTGGCTACAATATAACGGCGCCCCCGCGCCCCACTACACTCGAGCAGTTAGAGATTATTTGCACGTGCCCTTCCCCGACAGGTGGCTTGGTGGAGAAGAACCCATTGCGTGGCCGCCCCGGTCACTCGATTTAAATCCATTAGATTCTATCTTTGGGGCTAAACGAACGAGCGTCACACGTAAAGCTCGAATTTGATAGGGTACAGGTTACTAACAACAGAGGTGCATTCCGTGAGAATTTTATTAGACTGCAGATTATGTATTAAGGTAAGAGGCAGAAATTTTGATCATTTATTTTAGAATGTTTTGCTTAATAAAACAATTATTTCACAATAGTTATCTTGTTTTTTCATCCTAGGAAGATACTAGAATCACTCATGGCCGTGTGTAATACGTTTCTTAGGATCCTCATTAAATATGCCATAGGTAACACAGGGTCACTATTCGGTAAAGTATTTCTTTTTTCACATTAGGGTCGCAAAGGAATTAAAAAAGATAAATTTGAGACAAAAAAAATCGTAAAACTGAATGTCGTCTTCAACACAACCACTACTGGACATAGGCCTCTCTGAATGAACGCCAAGACGGAAGTATCTTCCTAGGATGGAAAAACAAAACGATATATATTATTCCTTATAGTCTCAGCACTAACCGCAAATAAATGATTATAACGGTTAATTGCTTTCTATACATTCTACCCAAATCATTCGTTTAGATAAACTTTAACTATAATAACACGTCAAGAACATACATTTAAACAATAGCTCAGCTCCACTAATGATCTCCATGCTCCATGCTCTCAGGCATGATCCTGTTGGACCATTCATTCACGTCAGGGCGGAAGCCATTTTAGCTACCGCGCTCGTGCTGGCCTCGACGTCTGAGTCGTGGATGAGAGATGCCGCAGTCTATGGCCATCATAATAATACATAATTAAATTAGGTATGAGAATGTTTATATTCTGATATTGGAATGCATCTGCAGGATAGTGGGGGGGGGGGGGGGTTGGAACCCCAACATAGTCTCGTCGCCCGACGAGCACTAGCATTAATCCGATGAAGTTGTATTGGGCTTCCCTTCGCTTCCACTGCAAAAGTCCAGGTCAAAAGAAAACTCCGTGTCGAATTAAAAAAGTAAATGTCCAGTCCATTCAATGTTTTGTTCTTATAGCAAACTATTGTCAAACTTAAGTCAAAATAACATACAATGCATTGTACACTGTTTTGTAAAATTGCAATTGTACACTGTTTTGTAAACCTGCATTTGAATGAAGTTGACTTTGCAAAAAAATACGTTTATATCATATGTTCAACTCATTTACAACTACATATGTACATTCGGGGACGATTTAGAATGACAGGCCAGAATGAAATTACGCATCTCGTATATTTGTAATTCAATGGTACCCATGCATAGTGAATCATTTTAATTCATTTGTAATTTAAATGATACTTTTAATGTGAGAACTGAAACTTTTAATAAAAAATACAAAATTTACAATATAACCGTTTGCTTATAATGTGAATCAAAATCAAATGAAAAACAAACTATAGGAGTACAATGAACTCAAACCAAATACTGCAAACTTCAATAACAAATTAAAATGGATTTAATTTTCCTTTCGCTGGGGAACATATTTAGGCATATCCCCGGCTCGGGGAGATCCTGGGGGTATGTGGGACTCGAGAACTGGAAAAGTGGCTCCCCCTACCCACTAAACACTTGCGGTGTTAGAAACACCGTCCACCATTGGAAGAGCCACGGGAAAGCACACCGCACTGACGACAACTTGCGTCTTCTTGAGCAGGCGACGAATTTCCTGAGCCACCCTAAGGCTGATTTTAGTCTCACGCCGACGGCACGCGCTCCGTCAGCGCTGATGGCCGAGATATATGAACTTTTAGGAAGCGTTTTTTGGTGACGCGTTATCGCGCTATCAGCGCGCGCGCCGGCCCCGCGTAGCTGTCGGCGCTGACGATCGCACGAGCGCCGCTGCGTTCAGTGAGCGTTTTAGTGTCAAGCGGAGCGGACGTCGTCAGCGCGTACAGTCATGGCGAATCGCGAAGTGTTGTGTTTAATTACTAATAATATGTCATTTATGTTATTTTTTGTCTTACCTATAATATGAAACATAAATATAATAATTACCTATGTTGTTTTCTTACCTATACTTTGCCATGATTAGACATAATTATAAAACGAGTAAATATGTTTTTTCTTACCTTGAACTCACCATTAGTCGTTCAAACGGTGGTATAGGCACGATTCGTAAGCTGCAATGGACCAGTTCATCCTGCATCTTTGCCAGAAGTTCGTCAAAAGTTCTAGTTGACATTCGAAAGTAACTAAAGAATTTACTTTCGTCAGCCCTCAAAGTGTCATATGACAAGACAAACTCTCCTGCAACGGCTCTCTGCTCAATCAATGGATGACCATGGGGTCTTCGTCGTCGCCGGTTTTTATTTTTTTGGGATACACAGTACAAAGCAGCAATAATTAATACACTCCGCATTTTGTCGTCGTCCGTACGGTAGGGCGGTCAGTGCGATACTAAAACGAGCCACGCTGAGCCTCAGCGCTGAGCTATGAGCGCTGACGGTGAGCGTGAGACTAAAATCAGCCTAAGGCAGCGGGGCTTGCATTTCTCGCCTTCGCCTTGGACCTGTTGACTGATTTTCAGCTGCGCGGCCTCTCGCTTACCCCTCATGGTGTTTTTTGCGAAGCGATTGGCTGCGTTCCAAGCTTCCAGCTGCTTAGCATACCCCTAGTCAATGATGGCAGCGAGAGGTCTGCTCCTATCACAGCAACAAGAATCGCCCGTTCTTGTTCACAGGAATACTTGTGACCTCACTACATAGGCGCCAGGACGGCGTCGACTCGATCCGAACCACCTCACATACGATACGATATAGATACATAAGGGCCAGAACAGTGGACGGCGCGTCCACGGTGCCGTTTATAATGCGGAAAAGTGAGGAAGGATAATTGAGCTCGTTTACTGTTTGGCTTGTCTGAGTAGTCTTCACCACTTCTTAAATATCTTCCTTATATAATGTCGCAGGAGGGTTGATGACCATAAATACAAATTCTCTTATTTTAATAAAACCAAACTTCGAAATCCAGAAAGAAAGAACTTAATAGTTCCACTGTTTTTTTCTTCCACAAGCTCGGCTTGCTGGTAGAAGTTCGTAGAGTTGGCCACAAATTGTTTGTCACAATTGTCCACAAAACGGAAATTTTTACGACGTTGTCCAATAGTGCCAGGCCATAACAGGTTTACATGGGTAGGCACCTTCGGGCATGCACCTTGCCTGCTGCATGACACATACATGGACGCCTATTGTTTTGTTTTAAAATTTTCCATAATGAACAATTTTGATTTTGTGAATATAAGCTATGACACGCAAAATGTCAGTAAGTTTGGGTATCTACAGGATGCAAAATTGTTTCATTAATTATTTTTATTAAGCAAATGTCGAAGAAACGACATTTTTCGATCACTAAATTCAGTACTTTTTGTAATTTGTGACATCAGGACATCTGTCATGTCAGTCTACCCGTGACCATGGTTGCTTTAAAACTTCTCGTACGTTGGCTAGTTAAATAACTCTATAAACCGCGAAAAAATCCGTAAAAATAGTTTTATTGTAGTCAGTAACATATGCGTAAACCTAAGATATCAATATTGTATTTATTACTTTTAAATAAATACGTTTACATTTCTTCATTCTAATTTATAAAAATCAATAATTGTTTTTTAAGTCCTATATAGGAGTACAACATTATTTCAGAATCCTAAAAAAAATTGCAACATTGCTAATGTCAGTTTCGTCTCAGTTTAGAACACAAACCATATAGTGTGTAATACTACGTGTTTAGAGAACAAACTTCATAGGCCATAACACAAGCCTTACAAACGCTTCTTAATATTTGTAGAAACTAGAAAATATATTGATTTCGTAATGCGTTATTGCTACGAATTACAATTACTACATAAATTAAGTGATATTTCTTCAATGAAATCTTGTTCATAAATTTAAATGCTTTTTAATATCATTAAACAAATACTAATAAATTAAATAATACATAGGTAGTATTTCTATACGGTCTAACCTTCATAGTATTCGTCTAAATCAATTCTAATAATTTAAATCACACTAAAGCACTCGGAAACGCTTGCTGTCTCTCTCTTTCCGGAAGGTGAGTGTGCGATAGTGTCGTCCCCCTTGCGCCCCAGCCCTCTCGTCCTTGTTCGGAACGCGGTCCGGAATAATTGTTATTCCGTGCCGTGTTTAGAACTCGGACGAAGCCAACGAGCTTTTTGTATACATATAGTCTGGTATATAAGAGGAGACCTAGACCCAACAGGTCCGAAGCCGCATCGCGCGACAAACTCCCCGACCTTTTTGAAGAAAGGTCGGGGCAGTGGACAACGAGTCCGACGGAGGACCAACCACCACCACTGAAGAATGCCACGGAAGAGGGTCGAACGGGTGATCGTGAGGAGACCCCTGTTCCCTTCTGAAGAGTAGAAGAAGGAGTTCCTAGCAGAGCTGGAGGAGCTACGCCCGCAGAAGCGCGCGGCGTCCTCGCCCGCCGAAGGACCTTCCAAGCTGGTCGCAGTGGAGGAGTCACACTCGACCGCCATCTGCACATCATCACCGCAATCACCATCTGGGTCTGCACACGACCCGCCTGAATCACTGCATACGTCACCTGTGGCTCGCGAGTCGGAAATGGCTGGCCCAGCGGCGCCCGAGGAGGACTCGTCGACGTCGCCGGGAGTCGCCGCCGCCGCCATTTCGGCTGCTGTGTCTGCAGGGGACATCGAACCTGCCTTCTCCAGCGGATCGGTTGACGAGACGCGATATCGCAGCTTCGCCGCCGCTCTGGAGAGCCCCCGGAAGGTAACCCCTGGGTGTGTCCCTACCCCC
>JAFELO010001204.1:138938-151546 GCA_017140195.1 Eumaeus atala | reverse complement strand
GACTAGGGACTGCGTGTCCTGCGATCCGGACGTGGATCACACATGCATGCATGATGCATGGCACACCCAATCGCTACTCACCACAGTCACAACGCACCACATAACACAGGCCCTAAATGGGCCTACATTTCCCTGAGCCAAAAGCCAGGATGGCAACCCGCAATTTTATTGCGGCCCCGTTAGGAGGGGATAGACGTCCCCTTGCGACCCAACCCGGGTTATGAGGTTCGCCTCGATGCCCGTAACTGTGGGGGGCCACAGTTTCTTTGGAGATGACCAGCAGTGAGAATAATTTAAATAAATAATTTTAGGACATATTCAAACTGAGTTATAAATTAAGTAATCCAAAATGAATAGAAGCACTTGCTTACTGTGTTTCGCTGTAAATGTTGCAACGTATAGTATCAAGTACACTCATTTACATGATGTGTTTGATGAACTATCAGATATAAAGGTAAGCTTTCTTAAAATATTTTTATATAAATTTTACTGTTGTCTTGTTAATGTCAATGTCATTGTATTGAGTATTACTAAATTAAATTTTATAAGAGGAATCGGTTTCTTTTAAATCTATTAAAATATAGGTTTGAAATTTTAAGGTTATATTGTCCACATATATACAGTATTACAGTAGAATTTTTACAATTTGTAATTCAGTGAACTAATGAAATATGAATCAATAGAGACAAGGAACTATTAAAGTACCACTGAAAGCATCACCATTGCATAACTTAGTATGCTGATTGTCATAACTGAGAAAACAATAATGTAAAATTAAACATATAATGAAACGTGATAATGAATATTGTACATGCAAACAAATTAATTCTTGTTTATCTTTGGGTTAGAATGTATTGTGCGAGGTACACAACTGGAGGGACTGTACAATATCGCACACGCATTGCAAATTTTTGAAGCGTGAGAGGGGGGAAGGTAATGGAGGGTAATAAAAAGGAATGTGGTGTCACGGAAAGCAATAGTTTTTGAGAAAAGGAAATTGAAGTTTTCATACAAAACATAAGGTTCTAACACAAATCCTGTCTGCTATAATTTAGTTTCAGCATGTCTTTGCCCATAAGTCATAAAGCTGAAACCCCCACTCCCTCTCCTGCAGCTTTTGTGACCGGGCTGTGCCGCTCCGGATCACATCTGGTGTCTGTGTTTTGATATGGGGGATCAGGGCTGCTGTCCCTTCGCGATCTGTCTTTTAACATACACTATGTGTAGGGCTTACAGGACTGTATATTTGGGTAGGGCTAACAAGATAATTCGCAGCTGGACATACTACAAATTGTGACTGAAGGTATTAGCAGTGGGAGCTTACAAAATAGCGTCATGCATCCCTGCATTTTCTTTCAATATAATCTTTTGACAATATATTTTTATTATTGTTAATTATTAATGAATAAAATTAATTTTCTTGAAAAAATTCAGTTACTATAATTTAATAATCATATGTATAATCTTTAAATAGCAAGTTTTTGATAGAGCTCCCTTAAGTAAAAACCAAATTCATTGGAAACAACTGTCAAAGTCACGTGTTTTCATAGTAAATTATATGTTATTAAAAAAAATATATATCTCGAAAAGTATTTGGTTCCTCTCCTTGAAACTTTACAGTTGGTTATAGAAAAAGAGGATACTTCTCTATGAAAAATATGAGCCTCCAAATTGTGGAGCGACGTTGTACAGTAGAACCAAACAACTTATTGACATGCTGCGGGTTCTGCAGTATGTTGCTGATGAACGTGGTTCCGTTCACAGGGGCAGGCACACTCTCAGACATTCTCCTTGTGTTATATTTTCCATGCAAAGTTACAGCATTGTAAAAAATCTATAACAAACTCGGAACCTTCGGTACAGACCAAATGAGGAGATACAGGTAAGTGAAACAGGCAAATGATATGCACCATACCACCTCGCCTCACTCACCTCGAAATTGTGTATCGAACTCGTTTTTGTTCAGCTGAAAGCAACCTCGGGACCCAGCGAGCAGAAACCTTATGGAACCCCAACTCTTCCGTTATTATGTGTTGCACCCGGCCATAACTAATGTTTGTTATCTCAGCTATCTTACCAATGGTCAAACGTCGGTCACCCAGTAGGAGATCACAAATTTTATCGATGTTTTCTTTCGTGGTAGAGGATGTAGGCCTTCCACTCTTAGGATCATCTTTAATGCTCTCTCGACCGCGCTTAAACTCAGCTACCCACTTCTTGACACTGGAATACGATGGAGCAGACTCCCCCAAAGTGTGAGCACTTTTACCATATCTTGATGGATGTCTTTTGGTGATAGGCCTTTTTTATTGAGGTACTTAATGACTGCACGGTGTTCAATTTTCTCCATTATTGAAAATTGCGTCAGATTGCTTCAAACAAATAATCACAGAAAATTTATATTGTGCAGTATCGGAATGAAACTGCGCACAATAAATCAACATGACACACACTAACAAATGACGGTAGATTTAAAAAGATGGTATAGCTCCATGTAGGTTAGGCCACGAACTTTTAGATCCACCCTAGTAGGTACAATGAGACTTCCTCTGTTTGTGACAGAGCAATATCTGGCCGTCCTCGTAGTGTTCATACGAAAAATCTGGTAATAGCAGTAAGGGAAAGAATTCGAATAAATGCCGTCCGAAAGCAAAAGACTTTATCTCTGGAAATGAAGCACCTAGAACCATGTCACCTATTTTGAGAGATGACTTGGGATTTGCAGCCTACAAGAGACGCACTGGTTATCTTTTAACTGATTATAGATGAATAGGTTGATAATATCGGAACAACTACTGAAGCGGTATGCAAAGGTAGGTCAAAGAAAAGGTTGTTTACGGATGAGAATTTTTTTTATAATTGAACAAAATTTTAACAAACAAAATGACTGTTGGTCGGACATTATCGGATGACCGGCTGGCTCAGTTGGTAACGTGGCGGTTAGTCCGCGTGTTACGCCAGAGGTCGCGGGTTCGAATCCCGCCTAGGTCATGGATGTTTATATATGTATCACATGTATTTCTATAATAAAAATCTTAAATATATAAAATTTCTTAATTTTTTAATAATATTCGTTGTAAATTTCCGTTGTCTAGTACGTTTAATACAAGTCCCTACGGTACTTAGCACAGGACTGGGCTGACATGGTGTAACAAGTCCACACATATTATTATATAATATCTGTGGACTTAATGACATATGCAACATTATTATTATTATTATTATATTTATGCTCAAAGTTCTAAGGAAGCTTCCCAGTTACTCGATAGTGTGCAACATTTTCCAACTTCAGGGAAGGTTTGGTGGGGTGTTAGCCGTGAAGGGGTAACATAGACATATTTTTGTGAAAAAGGTATCAAAACGTTCGCACCAGTGTATCAAGATACCATTTTTGAGAAGTTAATGAAGCCCCTAATTAGCACCATGTTCAATAACCAAGTACGGTCTTTCCAGCGAGACTCGGGACCAGATCATGTAGCTCGATCCGCCCAATCTTGGTTAAAACGAATGTTACGGAATTGATGAAAGTTGAAGACTACCCTTCATCTAGTCCCGACCTTGATCCACTGGATTATTTATGGTCAGTTTTAGAGAGTACAGCTTGCTCTAAATGCCATGATGATTTGGAGTCCCTAAAACGATCCATACGTTAGGCAGTGAAGACTTTTTCCCCATGGAAGGAGTGCATGCTTCTATTGATAACTGGCATCAACGTTTACAGGACCTTATTGAAGCCAATGAGACCACATCGAATATCCTTTTTATATTTTTAATTATTTTATATTTGTGTTACACATAACTAGCACACTGTAAAACTAATAAATGCTATTTGCAATTTTTTTTTCTTTGCCACAATATTTATGGCAAGACTGGGTATAATTGAAATATATTGTATATTTTTTAGGACACAGTAAAACGTAAATGTTGGTTATCTCCATAGTAAACTTCACCAAATTTTGTGTCATTATTTTCAGAAGCGATAGAAATTCGCCCCGAAGCGTTAAAAATAGTAAAAACTTCAAAGACAAAAAAAATCAAGGTCAAATTAAGACGTGCCTATTTTTTTAACATATCGACTCGAGTACTGAATCTGGTTTTGTTGGCTCTGTGGTTTTGTCTGTCGTACAAAACATCCTGATTATATTAGTGTCCCATTGAATACTAAATATAATTAATAATACAATCTGCAATGGTTACAACCATTGCAGATTGTATTATTAATTTGGCGCTTTATAGTAGGCTCTTTTCTTGAAGAAGGCTAGGTCGTGTCGGTGCGGCAACAGCGAAGGTGGCAGCTGGTTGTGGTGGTAGAGTTTGGACTATGCTGTAACATTTCATGCGGCTTGTGCACACTGGGATGTAGTGAAAGAAAGCTCATAGTAACGCCTGTGATAAATGTATATATGTTAATGAGTGACGGTAGTAACCAGCTTTCAAACAATGACACAGAAAATTATATTTGTAATTAGTTAAACTGTTTCAGATACCTGAACACTCTCAGATATCAGTCCACTTGTGACCATTATAACCTAGTTAACCTCGATAAAATCCGTTAAAGTAATTTTGTTTAATGAGCAACATTTGCGTAAAGTTAATATGTCAATAATTAATTGTTGTTTTTTCTCCCATCAGGCTGAGTATCGACCATTGGTACTCCTCACTGCAGTAAAGGTTTTGGACACTCCAATACCATACAACTCTGTTACAATTAAGCAAGTACAAGAAGTTATAGAGACACACACACAATGTAAGCCGTTGTCCTTTTAATGCTCTTTAAGCAGTGTTCAAGGCTCTGCTTATGTTGATTATTGACCAACTTGTTAACAAATCATTTGTAATAGCATCTGCAAAACGGCAGGTTTATTTATCTTTTATGCAACATTTATTGTATTATTTTTACTCATTTCATTCCTCTGATATATAATTATATATAATTACATACCATCACACATGTGTGAGGCTTTCTTTTTTGGTATAAGGGTTGAACAAGCAGTCATGAGTCATGAGAATACCAACGGCCATTTACACTTCTGCAATTACTAGCCATATACACATAATGCAGAAGTGTTGTTTTTTCCAATTACTGCTTTCCTCCAATGAACCACGGAAACGCCCACAGACATAGGAACAAGTTATGGAGATAAAACCCTCTCTCGCCCTCTCTCATCTCTCCAGTAGTGGGCCACAGGAACATATAAACTGCACGAAACGTAACAGCACTTCTGTCGCTTTCCGTGCTCGTGCCGTCCCTATTCCTACTTCAGTGCAACATGATGCGACAACTGAGATCATCTTCTCATAACCTACTCGAGTGTTTTTGTTTGTAATCTGCTCATTAATGCTCATGCTATTTTCATAAAAATGTATTTGCCGCTTAAGTTGTTGAGTTCATCAATAAAATAATTACTTAATCTGACTGTGTGAAAGTGCATCTGATAGTAATTCTATTCTTGAAAACTTTGTAACAGTATCCTGGAACTTTTAAGAATTGTAATTGTTCGCAGGTCTAAACATTGATGCAGAGATTGAAAGTAAAAGATTTGAAATTAAAGAAGAGCATGCAACTACATCAACACCGGCCAATCACCAAATGGGACATAATATCGGACATACTGGTGGCAAACCACACATTTGTGACATTTGTGATATGACATTTCGTCAGAAATCTAGTTTAAATGTTCACAAACGTATTCATACGGGGCTGAAACCATACAGTTGTGATATTTGTAATAAGACATTTATTTCAAATAGTAATTTAAATAAACACAAACGAGCACATAACGGTGACAAACCATTCAGTTGTGATACATGTAACAAGCCATTTCGTTATAGAAGTAGTTTGAATAGACACAAACTGATTCAAACAGGAGATAAACTAACACATACTGATGGCAAAGCACACAGTTGTGACATTTGTATTATGACATTTCGTCAGAAATCTAGTTTAAATGCTCACAAACGTATTCATACGGGACTCAAACTATACAGTTGTGATATTTGTAATAAGACATTTATTTCAAGTAGTAAGTTAAATGAACACAAACGAACACATAACGGTGGCAAACCACATAGTTGTGACATTTGTAATATGACATTTAATCATAGAAATGCTTTATTAGACATTTTGTCACAGATGTAATTTACACACAGAAAGTAAAGTCAAAAATACTATCTTCCTGCTAAACATTATTGCAGTGTTTATGTTTCTTAAGGTTCCGTATGTCAAAGGGACAAAACTTAACTATTTTTTTTAGTTTTTATGTCTACCTCTCCGTCTGTTTACAATTCACATACTTTCTTGAGGCACAAAAAAATCATCGGTCAATGCAATCGATATACATCGGTCAATGCAATACAGCCATTTATACGCGTGCACAGAAAATTTACACATATATATCTTGTATGCAATTGCACGAAAGTACACACAGCGTGTACACTCAGCCGAAGCGCGCAGGGAAGTCAGAAGAGCGAATGTGTAAACGCTATACTTGTCACGCGCCTGCCCAGTTTACCTGCGCCTCGCGTACTCCGTCGACTGTCGGTTATTTGACGCATGTCAATGTGACAGCAGTACGTGTAGATGTGCGTGTTCGCACTGTCGCTTTATTTACTTTTTGCCGAGCGCACGAAGGTGATAGAATTATTTTTTTTAATTTCACTAAAAACGACCTCAGTTGCTAAATATTTTATTTGTCGCTGAAAACATTTTTGGTTGTAATAGTACCTCTCAGCTTACTTTGTTAGCATAATTCTGTTTTTATGATGAGGAACGCTAAATATCACGTAGGTAACGCGACACACGAAACAATTTAAACACTTTGTGTACTCCTCGAGCCTTCTCAGTCATAGGGATCACAGATGTACTACTTCGATGCCTTTTCCACCAGAAACTCACAAAGTAAACGAAACGCGATAGCATAACACCCCGATAATGCCGGTGTATATACATTGCAATGCATTATATATTTTTTTAACCATTCACTTAATTAAATAAACTAATTATGGCGAACACTATTTATTTAGTGAAGGAACTGAAAGTATTATCATCATCATTATCAGGACTTATCGGTTCACTGCTGGACATGGGCCTCCGCCAATTAACGCCAAGATTGTATACGGGGTATTAAACCTAGATGGTACTGCTGGATGTCTTAGAATTGTGAACCGATGAGCTTGCGCGCGACCGCTGCTCTAATGATTTATGGTAGATTGAAATGTACATTATATAAGCAAAACTAAAAGCATGTATTATGGGAAGCCATAGACATTAGGAGTTAAGTACCTAAAAGTAATCTCAGTTTACTGTGGTATAATAAAATAGTTTAGTCATTAAGTAGGTTCTAATACTATATATATATTTTTTTTAATATTGTTTAAATCTTTATGAATGTTAGTTGTGTGTGATTCAATTTGAAATAAAAACGGATCTTCAACAACACTAAATGTTTGTTTAAATTTCTTCGATCATTAAAATTTGTTCGACTTTAGTCATCATTTTTCATCAATATCAGCCCTTATCGGTCCACTGCTGGACTGGCTCTCTCAATGAACGCCAAGACGACCGATCGCCTGCTACGCATCCATCCCGGACCGGCTTCTGTTCGGAGATCGTCTTCCCATCTGGTGAACGGTCGACCAACACTTCGTTTTCCTAAACGCGTCCTCCTCTCCAGAACCTCACTGACCCATCTGCCATCTGTTCTTCTGAGTGTGCGACCAGCCCATTGACACTTCAGCGAGCTTATTCGTCACGTGATATCGGATACTTCAGTTCTCTGTTTTATGACTTCGTTACGAATTCTGTCGGACAGAGAATCACCCGACGTGCTATACTTTCAATAGCCCGTTGAGCTACCGCAAACTTGCGGACCAGTCCTAAATTAAGAGGCCATGTTTCGGCCCCGTGGATAATCACGGGGAGTACGCATTGGTTGAAGACTCGTCTTCAAGCTCTGCGGTATAGGCGACGTGAGGACGCGACGAAACTTCCGGAATGTTGTCCAACCTAACTGAATCCTTCTATCGGCTTCCTTCTCGAAGTTATATCTACCTAATTGCAATAATTTCCCGAGATAGATGTATTCGTCTACGACTTCAAAAATAGCACCATCGACGGCGACCGGCCTAGGGAAAAAGGGAAAAACGTGTTCGTTGAACATGACCTATGTCTTGTCCAAGTTCATCCTAAGCTAAATACGTCGGGAGCATTCATTAAGGCTGTGCAACATTTCCTGCAAGCTCTCCAACGATTCGGCCAACACAACGATATCTTCGCTGAAACAAAGATATGAGAGGTACTCGACGTTAATATTTATGCGCATTCTGCCCAGTTTAAAGTCATAAGGACGTCCTCCAAAGCATTAGTGAACAGTTTCGGGGAAATAACATCCCCCTGTCGCACTCCTCGATGCAATAGTATTGACCTTGTTTGACCTCCCGGCGTCAGAACGGACATAAGAGCAGCGTCATACCATTGTACTACGTCGTACATCGGTCTCACTCGCGCCGAATGAGACCGATTAGTGAATATAGGCTATATTCAGAGAGCCTCTAACCAATCGGTGATAACTTCCGGTTTTAAACCTGTTGATCGCGGAAACATCAATAAATATATACTTTCGTCCGTCATATTAAAGTCAATCTCGTTCCTTGTCACAGTATCGGGCCATATCCACTTCCTGTGGGACTTCTTCTTAATCATTAGGAGGAGGACCTCCTCGAGGAAGTTTACCTGCATTTGTCCCCTGCGATTTCAACTTCCGACGCCATGTGGTCCCAGACTCGATTCGACACCATTTTGTACTCCCGCTTTGGCATTAAAGTCCCCCATAACAACATTGAAGTGGGCCTTATAGGTATTATGTAAGGCCTTTGGGAAATCCTCGCAGGTTGTATCCACGTCGTCATCGGAATGTGTCGAGGTTGGTGCGTATACCTGTATCACTTTGAGGCTATACCTTTTATTGAGTTTAAGTATGAGATACGCCACCCTACCCGACACTCTAGAGATTTCAACGATGTTCAATACGAGGGACTTATTCACGAGGAATCCCACACCGTCTTGTGATGGATTGTCGCCTTCCCTGAAGTGGAATAGGTGATCCGATGGCAGAGTTATGGTGTCCTCGCCTTGCCTTGTCTTCGGACTTCACATAGCCCCAGAACGTGCCATCGGATTTTTCCCAGTTCCAGCTCAACCAAGTGGTTATCTAGTCTAGTAGCGATCCGTGGCCCGGAGATTCTTAGAACCCCTTGTTCCACCGTTACCGCGGCAAGGACTAGTGGAACTACTTCTACTGCTGTCTTCCATTGGACGTTAATTATGACAAAATTATGAGCATAATTGCCACGCTGAGCAGGCGGATTGGCAATCACAGATTGGGTTTCGCACCGGCGCCACTGCTGCCTGTCGCCGATCTGATTGACGGTACCGCCATCACTCGGCGCGAGCGGCGTCCGGTGCTCCTGTCTATTGTACTGTCACTATGAAAATAGTGTTTATATAAAATTATTTGCTAAAAAAGTGGCATCCTAAAGTTGGTACTAACAGATATTTTGCGTGTTACCACTTAAATGCGTAAACTATTATTAATAGTATACATTATCGTTAGTTCGATCACGATGTACTACAGAAAATTGATAATTTTAAAATAAAACAACAGGCCTTTGCCTACATTTTACCGTTTTTTATGTGACATCAGGCAATGCCAAATATGACAAATTATAATAGCAAAACAAACCCCACGCCACAAATTTTTAATTAATATCACTTAACACAATTTTAATAATAAATATTATTAATCGAATACTTTTATTGCTCGATAGCCATGAGTATTTTTATAAGTGGGGCTTGTTTTGATAATTTAACATGGTTTGCTGTCGTTGTAAGATTCGTCCTTACGGACAGGCTAAGATCCTCCTTTAGTAGTTTATCCTTCGATGTTGTCTTATAAAGTACACGTCTTTAGTTTGCCATCTTTTTCTTTACGCTAGTTGATAATATTTATAATTACGTGTATATCATACAAAACAATTAGTACACCGGTAGAATCTATAGATGTGGACTACCTCATTTCCTTAATACAATATTTCATTGACAAGCACTTACAGTGCCTACCTACGTACACATATTGTGGCCTAGCCACCAATATGTCTAATATGTGTGGCCACCTCTAATGCAATCATTCTACAAGTTATTTTTCTGGTGACAGCATAGCTGTCAATTCTCAGAGGTGTTGGCGAGACGTACTTCCCCGGTTGTGCCAACCTATTTTGGTTACAATGCCGCATGGTGCTACCTCTTACTTTTAATATTCATTCTAATTTTGTATGGATAGCATCTTATAAGAATAGCTAGTACCGTTGTATCTGATATTCTGTTTAAATATAAAGTATAATCAAACTGACAAAATAACGAGTTTATGATTCAAACCCTGGCTCTTTCATACATTAACACGTTCGCTGGGTAGCGCCTGGCATTTTCTGCCGATGCAGACAAAGGACATAGAAACTATCCCTCTCGCTTGCGTGGAATGGTCAGATTGATTTTTCTCTATTTCGTCTATTTTAAAAATATTGACACAGCAGACGAAATAGATAAAAATATAAGAATCAAAGAAAAATGGAAGAATTGGAGAAACATTTAAGAATTCGAGAAACTCATTGGTAGGTATCCATAAACTCATTGGTAGGTATCCATAAACTCATTGGTAGGTATCCATAAACTCATTGGTAGGTATCCATAAACTCATTGGTAGGTATCCATAAACGATTTACAAATATACCAAGATACACAGTCACTGTCTCAAAATCATCCGTATAAAGTGTGCATATTTGACAAATTTGAAATTTTTTATACTTCTCTTTCACGTCAAAGCACGCACGAGAAAAATGTCAAAGTGCTCTAATAGTAGATTCCTCAAAACATAGCGGCATAACAAAATAATATTGTATTTTAATAATTTCCAATTTTCGGTAAGTAAAAATGTTTATACAACATATAACAAAACCCCCGTTGCTCTGCTTAGACATGTTTACATATACTAATAGACATACCGTTACCGGAAATGGCAGTTCGACAGAATCAAATGTTGGCGAATTCGCAATAATAATTAAATAAATAAATATTTAAAAAATTGTTACAATTACGAAACTTTTTGTTCAAATGCCTACGACACTACAGTTGATTGTCAATGGACGAGTTCATGAGCTCTGAGTACATTCAGGGACATGCACATTTCCAATTCGATCGGCGATTGGTCACCAATCCTATCAGGCCTACGTGACATTTTTATTTACGAATTATAATAATATTGCAGTGGTATATGTTGTTTGGTATTTCTAAGTAGAACAGTACCACCAAATGACATGATATTTTTTTAATTGAATATCGTTTCCTATTATATGCCCTTGGCAGGAACAATAGGCTTTTTGTTACATGCCTCTGTAGTTCAAAGGACCAGCGAAGACTTTTGTGTCTTCTGGTTTAGGGAGGCGATAGGGGAACAGATTGCCCTCTTTTCCCGCAAATGGTAAGAAGAGATGTACCGGGTTGTTTTATGGGCGTACCCTATAGTAATTATTTTTGGGACCGAAGAGGAGGAAACGGTACCCCTTCCCACTATAGCGGGACGGTGCGATAATTGTAATCGTTTATTATCTGGACTGGAGGCTGGCCACCTCAGACAAGCAGGATAACAGAATGGGCATGCATATTGGTTGAAAATCCTCTAATGCGTAATGTCTAAGTGATAACTTTAAGCTTAATTTTGATAATATACTTTCGTCATGTTTTGATACTTTTTCTTTTAAATTATTTCTTACTCGTAGACTCCTTAAAATAGTTTTTTCTTTGCTTAGTACTTAAGTAAATGATTTAATCTCAATCCATTTTGGAAACTGTTATTTGTGTGTTGATTATTTACGGACACAGTAATGGTTTATATAAAATCTAATTCAATTTATTTAATTTTTGAATTTAACTGCTTGTTTTATTTGAAAATGAAATGAAATAAATAATGCATGTTTCATTTGTTCGGATCAACGATCCCATACTTCAGGACAGACTATAGTTAAATTGTAGTAGCAATTGTTTTTCTTCGCAACTGGCGTGTGTATGAAGAGAGTTATAAAAATGGATGAGACAAGGGAGATATGTAAGGATTATAACATGTGACGCTCCGTTCTCTCTGCCTACCCCGTTAGGGAACTGGCGTGATGATGTGATGATGTATTAGCAACGCTTGGAAAGTCTCCGATACTCACCTCACACCAAACTCTCCGGGTATTCCATTACCATTTTGTCAGCAGATGATAGTACTATGCAGCATTGCAGCCAAATTGAGCCGGCATGACTGTGGAGGTACCTCTCGCAGATATGTCGACGTTAAATGACATCTTCGGTGTCGTGGTTCGCGAGTAGGCTGTGGCCCATGGGGAGGGGGAGAGAAGAGATGGGCAACCGATGCGTTGACAGTAATTATGTTCGTGGCCGTCGGTAGTCGTGAAAAGACTCCAATTTCTCATTTGCCCCCTATACTATAAAAAAATGTTAATAGTCGCTTCCACAATTTTATTGATGTCTCAAGTTTACGCGAATGTACTCATTA
>JAFELO010001204.1:118205-129668 GCA_017140195.1 Eumaeus atala | reverse complement strand
CCAAATAGCTGCTTTGCATTCCAGGTGACTTTTCACTAATGCATCATAGTGTATTTTTTTTACAGACTTCTTCAATATGCTTTCTAAAAGTTAGATCGGTGGTAAAGTGAATACCTAGATCTTTGGCCTCCATAACACACTGTACGAGTTGTCCCTCCGTACAATAGGGGTTGTGCCTAGGGGCGCCTGTACGAGTGAAGCATATCACCGAGCATTTTGTTGTGTTAACGTACAACTTGTTCTCCTTTCTTTAATCTATGCGGAATCATTATCGCGTAATCATTATCTGAATTATGTATGTAGACACTTTCTTTTAGAAGTAGCGCACACTGTTGTCAATTTGTATGCAGCCGAATTGGGCCGGCGCGCCCGGGTAAGCACCGCTCTCTCACGGTATTCGGCACTATATTGTAACAATTGTTTTGAAACTTAAATATTTTATAAAAAAAATATATCTGTCATCTTTGATGCTTGTGCTCTGTGTTGAAGAAATGTCACTCCTTTTTCTCTTCGGCGTGGCTTGGACGACGTATTCATTTAACGCTGATGCTGTCTGCCTTCAGCAAATTATAGTTAAATTTTTTTTTTTTATTTTCCGCCGGGAACCTACATTCGTGTCAACATGCACGAATGAATATTTCATGAAAAAAGAGTTCTGCTCCTTGTAATTTTTATTTTTCTTTTTATTAAACACTATATTATTCAAATATTGAATATAAGGAATAAAGGACAATCCATAACTATTTGTGGATATGGAACAATAAATATATATAAAGGACCATCCAAATTGCAGTCAGGAGTCTCGGACAGCTACCAGATGAGACTTCATAACTTCACCTTTATACTAACCAATATCAAAAACTGTATTAATTCCATTGTTGTGCTTGTACTATTTTAAGTTGGTTCTAGATTGTGAATGTGGATAGACCAATTGAATATATGTATATAAAAGTTTAACACAACTCTTATAGTCTCTTTAACCCCCATGTGAACTCCTTTTTATATAAAATTATAGAATCGAATAACATAAATTTTAACAATACGAGGGTGGATCTAAAAGTTCTAAGCCCGACCAAGAAAATGAAAGAAAATTGGATCTAAATTTATTTTTATTTTTCGACATAGTCTCCATCTAGTTCAACACACTTCTTCCACCTGACCTGCAACTTGTTTATCCCCTCGAAAAAAAATGGTTCCGGAAGGTCGACGAAATAATCGTTTACTGCGACTATCACCTCATCTTTGGTCTAAAATTTCGAGCCACCCAAAAGTTTCTTTTATTTGGAAATAAATGATAATCCGAGGGGACTAAATCCGGCGAATAAGTGCAGCAATTCGTAGCCACAATCATGGATTACAGACATTGTTTCAACCGAAGTGTGAACACGTGCATTGTCTTGATGAAACAAAACTTTCTTAACGCAATATTCCCGGCCTTTTTTCTTTTATTTCTTCCCGGAGTCTTCGTAAAAGGTTACAATATTAACTAGAATTTATAGCTTGATCTTTCGGTAAATAATCTACAAAAATAATGCCCCTCGCATCCCAAGAAACAGAAGCCATGACTTTGTTAGTCGACAAAACGACCTTAACCTTTTTCGGTGTAGGAGAGTCTGATCTTTTGTGTTCGGTGTAGGAGAGTCATGGTAACAAATCTAGACAAAAAGTCCTCGGGATCAGTCTCAAAAATTTCCAAACAGTCTCGCGAAATTGTGTATCGAACTCGTTTTTGTTCAGCTGAAAGAACTTATGGACCCCCATAACCAATGTTTGTTATCTCAGCTAATATAAATAAAATAATAAACCAATGGTCAAACGTCGGTCACCCAGTACGAGATCACAAATTTTATCGATGTTTTCTTTCGTGGTAGAGGATGTAGGCCTTCCACTCCTAGGATCATTTTTAATGCTCTCACGACCTCGCTTAAACTCAGCTACCCACTTCTTGACACTGGAATACGATGGAGCAGACCCCCAAAGTGTGATCACTTTTACCATATCTTGATGGATGTCCTTTGGTGATAGGCCTTTTTTATTGAGGTACTTAATGACTGCACGGTGTTCAATTTTCTCTATTATTGAAAATTGCGTCAGATTGCTTCAAACAAATAATCACAGAAAATTTATATTGTGCAGTGTCGGAATGAAACTGCGCACAATAAATCAATATGACACATACTAACAAATGACGGTAGATTTAAAAAGATGTCATATCCCCATGTAGCTTAGGCCACGAACTTTACGCACTACTGGACCCCACCCAGGGCCAACGAAGGCGCGTAAATGCGTTTCTCCGGGTCAACGTAAAAAGGGGGGGTTACGTAGAAGACAAGGATCTATCCGTCACTTAGCTGCGTGTAGATAGCGATGACCATCCCCGCGTTAAGCGTGCTTGTACAAATCCCATAACGGAAATACCGAAATAGTCCCAACTCCTTGAGCACATAGAGATGGCCCCAGATTCTGTGCTGAAACAGATTCTTGGTGCCTTTCATCATCACGCCAATTGGCTTTGTTGACGTACTACCGATTTTTTTCCACTTATCGGATTCCACGAAGCTCACAATCTATATCCATACTAAACGTCGAGACTATCTTCTTGTCTTTTGTTAGAAATGGCAATCGGCCGTCATAGGTTAACAACCATTGCTGCCAATGCCCAAGTTGACAAGAGCACTGATTTTCAAGATTGATCGGTTTCAAATTTATGCCAAAGTGATGAGATTATAACATCTTGTTTGAATGTAGATAATCTAAAAGTACAAACGAAAACGTTACAGGACATACACAAAAAAATACTAAAAAAGAGACAATTTACAATTTAATGTTGTTTGAGCGGATATAATGACATAGAAGGGATAAAAGCTTATAGTTATTAGAAGACATATATAGCAAATTTTAGTGTTAATGGGCTTAGGAATGTTCCTAGGAAGGATGGTGTACAAAGAAACTCTGCGGATTGGGCAATTGAAAAGGATATGGTCTGTTGAACCCTCCTCAAGTCCACAGTCACACAAAGGAGATTGTATAATTCCTAATCTGTTTAAATGTAGGGGAGTACGCAACCTGCACATAACCGACGTTGTTTGTTTATCTGTGAGTCGGAAACGAGAAAACCAAGATTTAAAAGGAATATGAGGTTGGATATCATAAAAATAGCGGCCTTTAACCCTGCTACTATTAGACCAATTTGTTTGCCACTGCTTAACAAGATCTAGTTTTGGATAGCTCAAGAGATCGTGAAAATAACTTATATTATGATCTAGGCAGCCATTTGATACGGCGTCTTTTGCAAATTGATCCACAATTTCATTGCCGAGAATACCATTATGACTAGGTAACCAAGCTAGTACAACCTCAGTGTTACTAGAACAACATTTGTACAGAATTTCTTTTAATTCTAAAATAAGAGGAAATTTAGAATTAGAAACAAACTGGTTTGACCCGATGGCTTGGAGAGTACTCAATGAGTCAGTGAAAATTATAGTTTTGTTTAGGTGGTGACATTCTACAAATTTAACTGCCTCTAGAATAGCTATGGACTCACCAGTTAAAACAGATGATGACTTAGGACATTTAAAACTGAGGAGAGTATTATATTTGGGGATCCAAACTGCCGAACCCACATGGCCTCCAAGTGAAAGTTTGAAGGCATCGGTGTATATAGGAAGCCAATCACTCCAATCCTTCACTATAATACCATTAAAAATTGAATTGGAACCTGAATCAATTTTGGACACACCAAAATTTAATAGAATCCGAGGACGATACAACAAAACGTCATATGCCGTGTGAAAAATTGGAAAACGAGAACATGAGAAATAGGGGTTCGGAAGATTAGTTAATTTTTGAAAACTCTTGATTAAACAAGGGGTATTTAATTTATGCCAATATTTGTTATTGACCATCAGATCAATCAAATTTGAAGTTTTGGTAGAAGAGGGTGATCAGAACGAGCAGAAATTCTAAATATATATCTATCTGATAAAAATTGTCTGCGTTAAATCAATGGAGAGTCGATGGCTTCTACCTGGAGAGCATTCGTAGGGGAAGATTTCATGGCTCCTAGTATTATGCGTAAGCATTGATAATGAGTTTTATCTAATTTTCCTAGAGAAACCTTGCTACATGGTTCCAAGAGAAAACAACCATAATCAATTACGCCTCAGATAATGCCATTGTAAAGTAATTTTTGAGATAATGGATGTGCCCCCCACCAAACACCCGAAAGGCATCTAAGAATATTATTGGATTGGCACTTTTGGACAATGTGATTGATGTGTGGAGTGCCAGACAATTTAGAGTCGAAAATAATTCCTAAAAATTTCACCTTATTTCTGATTGAAATTGGATGGTCCTGGTACACTACGTCAATATGAGGGATAATTCTTCTTCTCGTAAATATTACTACCGAGCTTTTAGTAGGAGAAAGTGACATACCATGAGATGTAAGCCACTGTTCTAGGTAAAATAGAGCTTGATTTATGTTATTTTGAAGAATGCCAATGTTTGAAGATGATGAATATATGACGACGTCATCGGCATACTGTAGAATGTTGCAAAAGGGAGTAACTGACTGCTCAAGATCCGAAGTGTTATATAATAAGGGGCTGAGGACTGAGCCTTGAGGAAGACCTTTCCATACACGTCTCAAAGATGAAAGACCTCCATAACGGATCTCTATTGTTCTGTCCATGAGAGAGTTACAGATGAAATTACACAGTTTCTCTGGGATGTTCAGCTTAAACAATTTGTTTCTGAGCAAAGGTAGAACCGCGTTATCATATGCAGCTACTATATTTAAAAACACACCAATGAGGAATTCATTCTTGGAAAATGCTATGCGGATGTCAGTGGAAAGGATGGCTAAGCTATCAATAGTACTCAAACCTTTTCTGAACCCAAATTGGGATTTAGTCAACAAGTCATTACTTTCCACGAACCATTCAAGGCGGGCTTTAATAATGTGTTCCATAATTTTAAATAGGCAAGAGGAAAGGGCAATGGGACGGTAAGAAGAATCTAAATTTGGATCTTTACCAGACTTAAGTATAGGAAGTACTAATTGGATTTCCATGAAGGAGGAACATGACCCAATTGAAAAAAAATATTAAGAAGATTTAGAAATAATGATTTTGAATCAGAGCCAGATTTTGTGATAAAGACATAAGGAATGCCATCTAGACCAGGAGAAGTATTTCTAAGGATATCCAAAGAGGAAAGAAGTTCTGACATTGAAAATGGATCCTCAAATCTGTTACATGCAGTACGTCGGGACAGTGGATGGATTGATAGAGAATCCTGATGGGGGACACTTGGTGGAGCTAATTTATCTACGAAGCCTTCATACCAAAGATTTGGGGCATTGCTTGGTAAATCTCTTACTAAGAAGGCACGGCGAAAACGTTTAATTTGTCTCCATAATAAAACTGCAGGGGTACATGGGCTAATAGAGTTACAGAAGGATAACCAACCTAATCTCTTCTCTTTTTTAAAAAGGCGCTTTGCCAAGGCTGACATTCTTTTAAACATAAGGAAATTATCCATTGTCATAAATAAACAATATGTTTCTTCAGCTATTTTCCTTTGGTGAACCATGGCACTAAATTCCGCATCCCACCAAGGTGGAGAAGGTTTAAATGGGGAATGTTTTTTGAGTGGGATGTTTTCATCTGCTGAAGATGACAGACATGAAATGAAATTATCATAACAGACCTCTATATTTCCGATATTAATGATAGGCAAAGAACTCACACTAGAATCACAATCAGTTGCAAAGAGATCCCATTTTGCTTTTGAGAGTTGATATTTTAAAAGAGGAGTTTTATTGAAA
This sequence comes from Eumaeus atala, assembly GCA_017140195.1. Classification (NCBI taxonomy): domain Eukaryota; kingdom Metazoa; phylum Arthropoda; class Insecta; order Lepidoptera; family Lycaenidae; genus Eumaeus; species Eumaeus atala. The sequence goes on along the minus strand of JAFELO010001204.1, from coordinate 123,835 downwards.
CTATTGAAAGAAATGGAAGGATTGGTAATGAGGATAGGAAGGCGATCACTACCACTTGAATAATGTAAAACTCTCCAATTTAAAAGAGAGCTAAGGTTTGGGGAGCAGAAGGATACTACAGAGGGCTTAGGAATATATATCAGGCGTACAGAGACATCCTGAATTAAGGCAGCAACAGCACTAATACCAGAAGGGATTACTGGAAGAGACAAACGTGAAAAAGGAAGGCCTGATCTTATGATCAGAGCCACACCTGCATAACTCGGAATCGGAAATCTGTCATCTCGGAAACATGAAAAGCCCCTTATCCGAAACTGGGAGTTGCAAGCAGCCATGTCTCCGAAACAGCAAATACAAGTGCTTTATGCAGATTATATAAATTAAAAATTTCATGAACTTTAGGACGAATACTTTGTGAATTCCCTTGAATTAGTGGGAACTTGGATGACTGACATGACATGGCTAACTTTATTGGCAACGTGGTCAGGTAAAGGGAAATCGTTCATTTTTGAGAGCACATTAATAAGGTTAAGCATAAGGTTGTCCCCAGACTCCTTTGTCCTATGAAGGGCAGTCCCATTGGCAGAAGATGAGGGATCTCGTTGAGCAATGATGGCCTCATGAGCTCTACGGTCGTATCCATAAGAGGAAGCTGCTTTTCGAGGTTTAGGAGAAGAAATTATTGTACGGAGGTAAGATTGGGAAGGTTGGGAAGGCTCTAAGTGATCAAAGGTCAAGGGTACTTGGGATCTGGGAGAGTGAGAGAAAATAGTACGAGCAACATCAGAATATGCTCGGTTTATTGCAGGGATACGTGATGCAGCTTCTATATATGAAATATTTTCTTGGGCCATGGTGGATTTGATAGATTTCTGTCTGTTATGTTCAGGACAACACTTATCTTTGGAGAAGTGTGATCCTTCACAGTTTGAACAATTGGCTTCAAGTGAAGTGACATTACATGATCTACCTGTGTGTTCTTTGGCACATTTGAAGCACTTTGGCTTTGATGGGCATTTGTCAGCTACATGACCAAAACGACAGCAGCTAAGACACTGGATTGTGGGGAATTGGTACAGTTTTACTGATAAGGAAGTGTATAGGCAGAAAACTCTGGATGGAAGAACCTGACCATTAAATGTCAACACAACTGAGCCAGTTGGGATCCAAACAGTATTACCATCAATTGTGGACTTTCGGTTAAGACGTCTAGCCTTTAGAATATATCCGCAACCATCTGGGACATTAGTATTACTAATAAATTCGTCCATGGACATCTCTGTGGTGAGGCTGAGTGACATTGTAAGTGGGAACAGTGGCCGTGAACTTGTTTGATATTTAAACAGGATTAGAGAGAAAATCATTGGCAGCTTTTGGTGACGAAAATTCTACACTAATCCTATTTCTACCAACCTTAGCTATTCCGTCCTTTTTAATACACTGAACTCGAGAGTTTGTCATAACTTGACCGAATTTAATAGGGTTTATGAAAGTACCGGGAGAAGGATGGTCTTCTGAGTGGGAAACATGCACAATATACGGTCCTATATCTGCTTCTGTATACTTCTTGGACTCTAATATACTTGGGTGATTGTACACCTGTTGTATAGATGCAGATGGGGGAACAATCCTTTTAGGCAGAAGAGCCTGAACCTCATCAATGGCATGTGACCGTTTGGTACTTTGGGATGTATGTTCCATAACCTCCCCTGGGAACAGTCTGAGCGACCAGTCCCCGGAGGAGGCCACAGAGGCAGGATCAGGAGGCTTGAGAGGAATCGACATGTTCGTCCTCAGCAATCTTTAACAGGATAATATTAATGATACTTACCTTTCACACACAAATACACAAAAAAGCAACACAAAAAGCTACACAAAACACTCAAACAAAACAAATGTAAACACAAAGAATCGACAAATTTCGAAGATCAATCACAAACACGTGCTATCATCAACTTTTCCTCCTTCTGGTTTTCACGTCGAGACTAGAGGTAAATCAATCAATAACTATTTTATAGTACACGATTAAGTCCCGTTTACAGTATAAAATACGATCTGATAACTAATAAAATATATTTAAAAGTACTTGAAGTGTTGTTTATATATAATTTTTTATTTATCTTTATTTAGATGCTATACATCGTAAAGATTAAGTGAGCCTTACATCTTTTGAAAAACAATAAAAAACTTAACAGTAAATCCCTTGTATATGTCGTAATAGTTTTGTACAAATCGCCGTATAAACATTACGCTAAATATAATAAACATTAGCTAGCTATTTTCAAAATCAGGGCCGTTTCGTTTTGTGGTGGGCTAAGGATTAGCAGAGTCATAATTGCGAGACGTTCTTCAATATGGCGACTAACGTTTAGCCTGATTAAATCTATTGATTTTAGACTGTGATAGTGATAGATATTTAGTGTTTTGAATGCAAATAAAAAAATAACCTAACCACAAACCTTCGAACCTATCTGAACATAGTTTTTTATTTCTGTATTCTACAATCGACGCCATTATTGTTGTCATATCAAGCAGCGCCGGAAGTGTTAAAATTAGGAACTAAAACGTGTCTACAAGGTGGATATTGATTCACTTTATTTTAATAAGGCTAGCTTTTTTGAATATCATATAATGCCGAACACTTTCTGGCGGAATTTCACTCAGCTGTATTCAATCCGGATAACCGTCGGCCCGCCACAAAATAAAACGATTTTGAACATGGCTAACGGTAATGACATACGGCGACTTAGAAATCAGACTGCGACACATATAACGTGTGCTGCCCATGCAGTTCACATTTCATAATAACTTTTTTTCATTTAATGATAATAAACAAAAAAAAAATACAATTGATACTTAGGGCCTACAGACGCCAGCGGGAGCATAATCCGGTCAGCGCCGCCTGACCCTTATAGTAGTACTACTTAGACCACAGAGGTCCGTGTGTAGTACTTGATTACACAGCATTACTTGGCTCCTAATTTGAATGTAAAATTAAATATTTATACACAAATTTGCAATATTAAGGACTATATATTTTACAGTAACCACTACAAAATTACAGACCCACGTATTTTATACAATCTTAATCTGATATAACATAAAAATAATATCGTGGGTATTTTACCAGTAGATTGTTAACTTAAACATTGTCAAAATAATTAATAATATGTTATGTCCCATATAAAATTTAAGGATCTGACTACTAATTTATTTTTCGACAACTTTATCTATTGACGATAAGACTTATTGGACGATAATTTGTCACATTACCTATAAGACCCTTTTTGAAAACAGGTCTGACACACCCCTGTTTTAGGCCAACCGGATATATTTCTACCATCACAGAAGTATTAATCAAGTGCGATCACGGGCGATACTTTATCAGAAATGCACTGCAAATGAAGAACTTGAATGGCATCAAGGCCCGGTCCTTTCTAACTATTTAGGCTTCTGATAATACTGGCAATGCACTTGGGGTTGCTTTTTGGAACCTAATACTAGCAAAAGCTTCTTTGTGAAGTTCTTTTGTAGCTAGAAACCGACTATTCTTTTGGGGTGAGATTTCTTTTAACCAATGGATTATATTCGTCCGCAAATATATTTGCCATATTTCCATCAGAATAACGTTGTGAAGAAAAAGCGTTACGATTAGTTTCATCAATAGATACATTCCTTCTTCCACAAATACCTTTTACGATTTTCCTGAGCTCTTTATCGTTATTATAATTTTCAATAATTATTCTATTATAATACGAGTTTCTGAAAAATTCTATCAACTTTGTCTATGAACTTTGCAACTAGTTTTTGTATAATTTGTATATTCTAACTTTAATTGTAAGTTATAAGGATCACTAAATAATTTCTCTCTTTTTCACATAAATCAATAATGTTTTTATTAATCCATGGCGTACTGCTTCTTTTTCTATTTGCTTGATTTATTGATGGCGTCATTGAAGTTCGTTGTATATTTCGTCGGGGCAATTCATAGATACTAGTCAAGGCACTAGTCAAGTCATTATTATTTAGATTTTTAATAATTTTTTGCTTATTTATAATAGGGCGACTTTGTGGAGCAACCTGTGTATGCGTTGTCATTATGCTGCTAGTATAGCAGACGATGGTCACTGATATCGGCCATTACAGTATCGAGCGCTGCCGTGTATGGCTCTGATGTATGGGATCTAGTAAATTTGATCAATACACGATTTAGTAAATATATTTTTGTAATTTTCAATACGTGTTGGTTGTGATATTCCAGACATCAAGCCATACTCGGATAAGGTGTTAAGATACATATTTCGAATGGGTTTGCGAGAAGATCAATGTTGATATCGCCCATCAATAATAAGTTTGCGCTTCTGTCGCTGGAAAGCGGACACTGGATTTCGTCAAGGAATTTAGCTGTGTTGGATGAAGGATACACTGCATACACAGATATGAGAAAATTTTTAGAAGTTTTTATGGTTCCTATTAAACTTACAAAATTTTGTGTTTGTATATTTTTTCGAGTAAATTTTAAGTTAGATTTCTTTACGTACATTATTATTCCTCCTCCTTTACGGTTTCGTCGCAACTGTGTGTGCATTGTATATACTTTACATTATATTAGCTTCGGAAACTATTAATATGTCGATGATTTTAGTACACGAGCAAATCATCTGGACCGATTTAGGAAAGTTTTTAAACATTGATCTTATATTCACGTGTAGACATTTTAGACGAATGTTTTGAACAGGCATATGAGAGAAAAAATAATTAATATTAATACAATTCTTAAGTTCCGTTATAGAATAGGGTAAACTTAAATCTAAGGGGGGTGAATTTTACACAGATAATTATCGTAAACTAAACAATTCAGAAAAGGAACAATTTAAGTTATTTCAGTAATCTATTGATGTCTTTATGACTAAGTAGACAAATAGACTTGCTATCATCGCTTTTTTTAACGTAAACCTTATTACCCAGACTACATTACACCAGACATATTTATAAGAACTACGTAGTTTAAGCTTAGCTTGTTACAACACTGAGTTTAGGTGGGGGGTTAAAGCTTCACGGATGTACAGACATCCGTTAGTATTTCCGAATGATGAATTATGGGACAGAACATCATTTAGCTTAAGCTGTTTACCTGTTTACCTTTAGCTACTAACAGCTAGTGATCGCGATGAATTTTACTCTGCATTCCCACTAGTAAGTAGCCAAGTTTTTCATTATTAGTACCAACTCTGCGAACATCCTGAATTTTAGAGCTGTCAACTCCCAGTGCATCAGCCACTAAATGCACTAAATCTTTTACATTTTCTTTGCCTGTTTTCGGTATTCCTGCTGTCTCTGGATGACTGGTTAAGATATTTTGATTGTATTCTTGTTGTTTTTGTTCCAAAGCCAATACGTAAAGCTCTAAGTATTTGTTGCGGTTATGAAGGTCGTAATTTTTTTCTCAAGTATATGTATTCTTTCGTTTTGTTCCTTATTCAAAGTTTTTAGGTCTTGTACTTCCTCCACAGTAAAATTTAACGATCTTGTAAATTCTTCCATCTCCTCTATCTATCAATATTCCAGATCTGCCACATTCTAACCCAGGATTTTTTTGTAATATTTTTTAAACATGTGTTACACTTTCT
>JAFELO010001204.1:67228-111154 GCA_017140195.1 Eumaeus atala | reverse complement strand
TGAGGTTCAATCAATTTCTTTTGTTACTAAAATATTTACTCGTCAATGGCGATATTATTTCATTATTTATATTTATATCATGATCATCAACAGCCGGTTGGTGACCGCTGTTGTACATCGACATACTGATATTTATATCCTTTAGAAATCTGTTATGCGAAAACCAAAGTTTTCTTAAATGTACCTAATCTTTATTTCATAAACATTTAAAAGCCGTAAAGTAACCAGGAGTGAATGGATAAGACGTAATGACAATGTTTTTAACTAGTATCGTCTGAATACGTATTATCGCATGTAGTCTTTCGACTGCCTTTGGCAGACCTAACTAGAAACCACATTGGCCTCATTAATGACTTAATGCACGGTGATGATGATGAGTCCATAGATATAATAATCATTTTGTCTGGCTGTGTGAAAGAGCCTCCGGTAGTAATCTTCTAATTATTGAAAATTATGTTACAGTATCTTGGAATTTTAAGAGTTGTCATTGTTCTCAGGTTTGAACGTCGAAACAGAAATTGAACGTAAAATCTTCGAAATTAAAGAAGAGCATGCAACTACATCAACACCGGCCAATCACCAAATGGGACATAATATCGGACATACTGGTGGCAAACCACACATTTGTGACATTTGTAATATGACATTTCGTCAGAAATCTAGTTTAAATGTTCACAAACGTATTCATACGGGACACAAACCCTACCATTGTGATATTTGTAATAAGACATTTAGTACAAGTAGCAATTTAAATAAACACAAACGAGCACATAACGGTGACAAACCGTACAGTTGTGATATTTGTAATAAGACATTTAGTCAGAAATCTAGTTTAAATGTTCATAAACGGATTCATACAGGGGACAAACCATACAGTTGTGATAGTTGTAACAAGCCATTTAGTTACAGAAATAGTCTAAATAGACACAAACTGATTCATACAGGAGACAGACTAATACATAACGGTGACAAACCGTACAGTTGTGATATTTGTAATAAGACATTTAGGAAGAAAGTTTATTTAAATGTTCACAAACGGATTCACACAGGAAACAAACCATACCGTTGTGATATTTGTAAGAAGAAATTTAATACAAGTAGTAATTTAAATGTACACAAACGAACACATAATGGTGACAAACCGTACAGTTGTGTTATTTGTGATAATACATTTAATACAAATAGTCATTTAAATGAACACAAACGAATACATAACGGTGGCATACCGTACAGATGTGATATTTGTAATAAAACATTTACTCAGAAAGTCAATTTAAATGTTCACAGACGAATCCATACAGGAGACAAACCATACAGTTGTGATGTTTGTAATAAGACATTTAATTCGAGAAGTAACTTAAATGAACACAAACGAATACATAACGGTGACCAACCGTACAGTTGCGATATTTGTGAGAAGCCATTTCGTTATAGAAGTAATTTAACTACACACAGACGGATACATACAGGAGAAAAACCATTCAGTTGCGATATTTGTGGTAACAAATATTATTCATTTGGTCGTTTAAACGATCACAAACAAATACATAATGGTGACAAACCACACTGTTGTGACATTTGTAATATGGCATTTAATCATAGAAATAATTTAAATAGACATAAACGAATTCATACTGGAGACAAACCTTTGAGTTGCGATGTTTGTAATAAGAAGTTTGATACAAATAGTCATTTAAATGTACACAAACGAATACATAGCGGTGACAAACCGTACAGATGTGATATTTGTAACACGACATTTCGTCACAGATGTAGTTTAGTTATGCACACACGGATTCATACAGGAGACAAACCATATGGTTGTGATATTTGTAATATGAAATTCAGTAGAAGAAATACTTTAAATGAACACAAACGAAAACATAATGTACTTTAATGAGAGCTCAGGGATTAGTTACTGCTGATCAATTTTTTGCAATGTTAATGTGTTTTTTTGGGTTCCGTATGTCAAAATAACAAGCTGAACCCTTATAGATCGCTCTTGTTGTTATAGATAGTTTTGTTGTTTGTATGTCTATCTCTGCGTCCGTTTGAAATTCACGTAAAATACGTTTTCGACCATCCAAGTCTTGGACGACTACCCAGATAAGACTTCATACCCTCACTTTATGTAACCCTAATTAAAAACTGTATCAATCCCATTGCAGTTATTGTACTATTTTAAGTCTATCTTGGATTGTGAATGTGGAAAGACAAGGATGAAATAAATGTATATAAAAATGTAACTAAACCTCTTAGAGCCCTTTAACCCTTTGGTGATCCCTCTAATAGAATAATATAGTAACACACGTTCCGACTGAGCACTTCAGACCGTTAGCGTGCATTACTATATAAAATGGTCTGACAATTTCCCTTATTTATTATGTGTAAACTTAATCTAGTTAGACCGATATCTTATACAAGTTTACGCTATGTTGAAAACAATGCTACTTGGGGAGAACGGGTAATAAAACTATGTCTAGGGGGAAACCAACCGCTCACGACAGCCACAGTGTCGAACACCTCCGCTACGCTGGTCATCATATGCCGAGGGTCCTTGCGTTGTTGTTCTCCTTGTGTGTGCGTCCTGGCTTTTTCGCTGGTGCTCGACAGCTTGCTGAACAACCTGAAACTTCATTACAACCACTTCGGTTTCCGTGCGGGATTATCGACGGAGACCGCAATCTTGTGTTTAAAGCAGACTGTCAGGTACTAATTAGGAACCCCACCAAGGTTGTTTGACCACCAAGGTTGACCACCTTGTCGCGGCGGTGGGCCTTAGTAGCCTAGGGTGAACCCAGGCGAAGCCAATTGAACCGAGGGGGACCCCTCTTATAAGAAGAGGGGGCTTAAAGATGAGGAGGAGGAATCACTCTCGGTACCCTTCTTATAAGAAGAGGGGACCTAAGAGCAACAGGAGGTGGCGCTTTTGCGCACGGGGCAAGGGGCGAGGATGGGAGCCTCGTCCAATTGCACTGTCCCAAAGTCGATGGGTTGTCCTGTAAGTGCTGGGCAACCCCATCTGTGGAGGTGGAGTTGGTCCGTTAGGGGGCTGACTAGCCATCGAGGTGCCCTGATGATTGTTGTTCCGGGACACAACACCAAGGACGGCGCTGATGACACACGCGGTGCTTTTTGTGGGTATTCGGCACTATCATGTGCCGCGAGTCCCACACCCCACTGGACCCCACCCAGGGCCGGTGAAAGCGCGTAAATGCGTTTCCCCGCGTCAACAAAAAAACAAAAGGTACTAAGTAGGGAGACGTGCCCTAGTTTATGCGTGTTTCCTTGACCTGTCTAAGGCTTTTGATCTGGTTTGCTATGATGTTCTTTGGCAGAAGCTAGATGACATAGAGCTCCGCCGAAACATTTCGAATAAATGTCATGATAAAAATTGTCTGCGTAAAAACAATGGAGAGTCGAGGGCTCCTACCTGGAGAGCATTCGTAGGGGAAGATTTCATGGCTCCTAGTATTATGCGTAAGCATTGATATTGAGTTTTATCTAATTTTCCTAGAGAAACCTTGCTACATGGTTCCAAGAGAAAACAACCATAATCAATTACGCCTCGGACAATGGCATTGTAAAGTAATTTTTGAGATAATGGATGTGCCCCCCACCAAACACCCGAAAGGCATCTAAGAATATTATTGGATTGGCACTTTTGGAAAATGTGATTGATGTGTGGAGTGCCAGACAATTTAGAGTCGAAAATAATTCCTAAAAATTTCACCTTATTTCTGATTGAAATTGGATGGTCCTGGTACACTATGTCAATATGAGGGATAATTCTTCTTCTCGTAAATATTACTACCGAGCTTTTAGTAGGAGAAAGTGACATACCATGAGATGTAAGCCACTGTTCTAGGTAAAACAGAGCTTGATTTATGTTATTTTGAAGAATGCCAATGTTTGAAGATGATGAATATATGACGACGTCATCGGCATACTGTAGAATGTCGCAAAAGGGAGTAACTGACTGCTCATGATCCGAAGTGTAAATGTTATATAATAAGGGGCTGAGAACTGAGCCTTGAGGAAGACCTTGCCATACACGTCTCAAAGACGAAAGAACTCCATAACGGATCTCTATTGTTCTGTCCACGAGAGAGCTGCAGATGAAATTACACAATTTCTCTGGGATGTTCAGCTTAAACAATTTGTTTCTGAGCAAAGGAAGAACCGCGTTATCATATGCAGCTACTATATCTAAAAACACACCAATGAGGAATTCATTCTTGGAAAATGCTATGCGGATGTCAGTGGAAAGGATGGCTAAGCTACTACTAGTACTCAAACCTTTTCTGAACCCAAATTGGGATTTAGCCAGCAAGTCATTACTTTCCTCGAACCATTCAAGGCGGGCTTGTGTGTGTGTGTTCCATAATTTTAAATAGGCAAGAGGAAAGGGCAATGGGACGGTAAGAAGAATCTATATTTGGACCTTTACCAGACTTAAGTATAGGAAGTACTAACTGGTTTTTCCTTGAAGGAGGAACATGACCCAATTGAAAAAAAATATTAAGAAGATTTAGAAAGAATGATTTTGAATCAGAGCCAGATTTGTGATAAAGACATAAGGAGTGTCATCTAGACCAGGAGAAGTATTTCTAAGGATATCCAAAGAGGAAAGTAATTCGCACATTGAAAATGGATCCTCAAATCTGTTACATGCAGTACGACGTGGCAGTAAATGGATTGATAGAGAAACCTGATGGGGGACACTTGGTGGAACAAATTTATCTACGATGCCTTCATAACAAAGATTTGGGGCATTGCTTGGTAAATTTCTTACTAAAAAGGCACGGCGAAAACGTTTGTCTCCATAATAAAACTGCAGGGGTACGTGGGCTAATAGAGTTACAGAAGGATAACCAACCTAATCTCTTCTTTTTTTAAAAAAAGACGCTTTGCCAAGGCTGACATTCTTTTAAAGATAAGGAAATTATCCATTGTCATAAATAAACAATATGTTTCCTCAGCTTTCTTCCTTTGGTGAACCATGGCACTACATTCCACATCCCACCAAGGTGGAGAAGGTTTAAATGGGGAATGTTTTTTGAGTGGGATGTTTTTATCTGCTGAAGATGACAGACATGAAATGAAATTATCATAACAGACCTCTATATTTCCGATATTAATGATAGGCAAAGGACTCACACTAGAATCACAATCAGTTGCAAAGAGATCCCATTTTGCTTTTGAGAGTTGATATTTTAAAAGAGGAGTTTTATAGAAAGCATTGAAAGAAATGGAAGGATTGGTAATGAGGATAGGAAGGCGATCACTACCACTTGAATAATGTAAAACTGTCCAACCTAAAAGGGAGCTAAGATTTGGGGAGCAGAAGGATACTACAGAGGGATTAGGAATATATATCAGGAGTACAGAGACATCCTGAATTAAGGCAGCAACAGCATTAATACCAGAAGGGATTACTGGAAGAGACAAACGTGAAAAAGGAAGGCCTGATCTTATGATCAGAGCCACACCTGCATAACCATCAGCCCTGTCATCTCGGAGACATGAAAAGCACCTTATCCGAAACTGGGAGTTGGGAAGCAGCCATGTCTCCGAAACAGCAAATACAAGTGCTTTATGCAGATTATATAAAATAAAAATTTCATGAACTTTAGGACGAATATTTTGTGAATTCCCTTGAATTAGTGGGAACTTGGATGACTGACATGACATGGCTAACTTTATTGGCAACGTGGTCAGGTAAAGGGAAATCGTTCATTTTTGAGAGCACATTAATAAGGTTAAGCATAAGGTTGTCCCCAGACTCCTTTGTCCTATGAAGGGCAGTCCCATTGGCAGAAGATGAGGGATCTCGTTGAGCAATGATGGCCTCATGAGCTCTACGGTCGTATCCATGAGAGGAAGCTGCTTTTCGAGGTTTAGGAGAAAAAAATATTGTACGGCGGTAAGATTGGGAAGGTTGGGAAGGCTCCAAGTGATCTAAGGTCAAGGGTACTTGGGATCTGGGAGGGGGAGAGAAAAAGGACGAGCAACATCAGAATATGCTCGGTTTATAGCAGGGAGACGTGATGTAGCTTCTATATATGAAATATTTTCTTGGGCCATGGTGGATTTGATAGATTTCTGTCTGTTATGTTCAGGACAACACTTACCTATGGAGAAGTGTGACCCTTCACATTTTGAACACTTGGCTTCAAGTGAAGTGACATTACACGATCTACCTGTGTGTTCTTTGGCACATTTGAAGCACTTTGGGTTTGATGGGCATTTGTCAGCTACATGACCAAAATGACAGCAGCTAAGACACTGGATTGTGGGGTATTGTTATAGTTCTACTGGTAAGGCAGTGTATAGACAGAAAACTCTGGATGAAAGAAACCAAACAGTATTACCATCAGTTAAGGACTTTCGGTTAAGACGTCTAGCCTTTAGAATGTATCCGCAACCATCTGGGATATTAGTACTACTAATAAATTCGTCCATGGACATCTCTGTGGGAACATTTCGAACGACACCCATACGAGTAACACTGTAAGTGGGAAAAGTGGCCGTGAACTTGTTTGATAGTTAAACAGGATTAGAGAGAAACTCATTGGCAGCTTTTGGAGACGAAAATTCTACACTAATCCTATTTCTACCAACCTTAGCTATTCCGTCCTTTTTAATACACTGAACTCGAGAGTTTGTCATAACTTGACCGAATTTAATCGGATTTATGAAAGCACCGGGAGAAAGATGATCTTCTGAGTGGGAAACATGCACAATGAACGGTCCTATATCAGCTTCTGTATACTTCTTGGACTCCAATAAACTTGGAGCCTGAACCTCATCAAATGCATGTGACCGTTTGGTACTTTAGGATGTATGTTCCATAACCTCCCCCGGCTACAGCCCAAGCGACCAGACCCCGGAGGAGGCCACAGAGGCAGGATCAGGAGGCTTGAGAGGAATCGACATGTTCGTCCTCAGCAATCTTTAACGGGATAATATTAAAGAGACCTACCTTTCACACACAAAAGGCTACACAAAACACCCAAACAAAACAGATGTAAACCTAAAGAATCGACAATTTTCGAAGATCAATCACAAACACGTGCTATCATAAACCTCCCCATCCTCAACCTCGGCAAAAGGAAAAAGAAGTGACATTTCTTCAACAGAGAACATTAAGCCTTACAGTCAAAGCTGACAGATATACTTTTTTTTTTTGATGTGATGATGTGAAATTTGTCAACACTAGCTGTTAGTTTTCCAAGTAAATAAAAGTGAAGACAATAAATAAATAAAACATGAGAATTTGTCACTATATTCTAATTTAAAATAAGAAGTAACAATATTATGTACAAAAAAGAAAATTTCAGACTAATTACATTTAGTGTCCAACATAAATTCTTGTCGGAGAAATTCTTTTCCATCATATTTTGTATGAGGATGAGGAGTATTCATGTCGTTTTCATGATAGTTGAAGTTGGTTATTTTACCCCTTAGGAAAGAAAAATATTCAGTTGAATTTGATTGGAACAGACGCGAAAACAGAATGCTAAATCTCTTGCTGATTTTCGTATCCGAGTACCTGGGTACCTCGGGTGGTTTATTAACAAAGGTCCTTTTTCAAATTCTGGAGTTTTTTTAATCTATTGGAAGTACTTATCCCATTCCTCGTAAGAACTTTTCCTGATATTATATACATAAATATACCGTCCTTGCCGAATTTCGGCTATAGCGGCCATCTATTGAGTGAGCCATCTGCGCGGGAAATATTATAGTGCTCAAGTGTTTGCGCTCAAGTTATTCCGATGGGACGGCAATCCAACGCGACCGGAGAGAAATCAGGCGCAGGACCGACGGCTTATCGTGCTCTTGAGACACGTGGGTGTAACACCGCCAACTTCCTGACTCCGGACAGTTATGAGATTTTGAAAAATCCTAATAGCACTTTTTGTATTGTCCGACCAGGGATTTGATTGTATATAAATATTGTCATTAAACAAATACTAATTACATAATACACAAAAATGGTTTTGCTTAACGCTGAAAACAATTATCATTCTCTATTTCAATTTGATGTTGTATATATTATTTTAAAAAAAATTCTTTACTTTTTCCCCTCTCATAAAAATCAATAATTATTTTTAATATTATTTGCCGATATAATGGCACAACACAATTACGATTTACGAAGCACAAAAACCAAGGAGAATGTAGTACTAGTAACAAAAACTTGCAACATTGCAAATGTCTGTTAGTCTCCGAAATTATAAAACAGATCTACAGATCAGAGTGTAGCAGTTGGAAAATATATTGATTTCCAGTTGCCTTATTGCCAAAAAATACAATTACTATGTAAATTAAGTAATATTTTTTTATATTTTAAAATGAATTCTCAAATAGAAGTATTTCTATAAAATGCGTGCTCAAAATCTTTCTTCTATCAATTTTTGTTCAAAATTTTAAATAATTTTTGATATCATTAAACAAATATTATTTACATACCTAATACATGGTTTTATTCAACGCTAAAATTAACATTTATTATCCTCTATTTCATATCAAAGTTGTATTTATTCGTTTTAAATAAATAATAAATGTTCACTTCTTCACTCATAAAAATCAATAATTATTTTTTTATATTACTTGCCGATATAATTTCACAACAAAATTGCGTTTTACGAATTACAAAAACTTGCAACATTGCGAATGTCAGTTAGTGTCCGAAATTATAAAACAGATCTATAGCTCAAAGTATAAAGGAATACTATACATTATTTCATATTTGTAGAAGTTGGAAAATATATTGATTTCATAATGCCTTATTGCCAATAATTACAATTACTACGTAAAGAAAGTAATAATTCTTTATAGCTTAAAGTGATTAAATTCTCAAAAGAAATACTTGTAATTTCTATAAAATGCGTGGTCAAAATCTTTCTTCAATCAATTCTTTTTCAGAATTTAAAATACTTTTTGATGTCATTAAACAATACTATTTAAATAATATATACGTAGCATTTCTATAAAATATAACTTTGACAATATTAGTTTAATTTAGTCCTAATAATTTAAATAAGTATTTCTACGACATATTCAAACTGAGTTGTAAATTAAACAATCCAATATGAATAAAAACACTTGCTTACTCTGTTTCGCTGTAAATGTTACAACATATAACATTAAGTACACTCATCTAAATTATGTGTTTGATGAACTATCAGATATAAGGGTAAGGTCTCATAAAATAATTTTCACATAAATTTTTATTTAGCTTTTAGTAATGTCTTGTGAATGTAAATGTCATAGTAATAAATGCTACTAAATTAAATTTTGTGCTAAAAATCTGTGCAACTTCCAAATCTATCTAAATATATGATGTTGTCAAAATATATGCTGTGAAATATTTTGTTAACATTAACCGTATGTAACATCAAGAGTTCATATTTTGCAATTCAGTGAACTAATGATATCTGAAATATAAATCACCAATAATGAACTATTAAAGTAGTACTATCGCATGCTCGACCATTACATAATGTAGTATCCTCCCACTGACATAACTGAGGAAAAAACATGTGAAATGAAATGTATAATGAATAAAAAAAATTGTGATGATGAATATTGTAAATGTAAACAAATTAATTCTTGTTTATCTTTGGGATAGAATTGTGCATGTATTGTGTGAGGTATAAAATTTATTAACACTTCGTAGGTTCTGTAGTATGTTGCTAATGTTTGTAGTTCTGTTCACAGGGGCAAACACACACTCAGCCACTCTTCTTGTGTTATATTTGCTATGCAAAATTACAGCATTGTTACAACTTAGTAACACAAACTCGGAACATTCAGAATAGGTCAAATGAGGAAAATCTACAGGTAAATGGGAATACAATAATAAGATTGCTTCTGTCATAGAGTAGAGAGTATTCATTTTTCTTGTACTGATTCACTGACTGACAAAACTACTGGGCCAATTACTTATAATGAATCTAAATAAATACAATGATACTGGCAACTATACCATTAATTATATAAAGAAAAATACTAAAGATTTTAAGATGAAATTTAGTACAGCTAGCTATTAATATATCTTATTTTTAGATAAGTACATGAAATAGTGTTTGAAAGTACATAATTAACTTCTTTGGTAATGGTGGACTTGTAAACAATTCATGCCCACGCAGTGTCTTAAGTTGTTTAGATATTTGATTGTTAGAAAAATATGCATGATTGGTGTGGTACCACTAACATGGGTGTGAAAAGGCAGCCATGCAGCCGGATTTCATGTGATTTGTTAATTCCCTCTGGCCCATTAGAGCGAAGGATGTTTTGATGTCCATACAAATAGAATTCGAAAACATTATCTCATTTCTGTAATATTAATATATTTTTAATTCTTCTCCCATCAGGTTGAGTATGCACCATTGGTGCAGCTCACTGCAGTAAAGGTTTTGAATACTCCAATACCATACAACTCTGTTACTATCAAGCAAGAACCAGAAGTATCAGAGGCACACACACATTGTAAGTCCATTTCCTTATAATTGTTACAGGGTGGTTGGCCGGTTATGCAATATGCTAGAGTTCAGGGCTCTGCTTATATTGGTCATGGACCAACTTGTTAAAATATCATTTGTCATTGCATTTGCAAAGGGAAGTGTCAGGTTTATTTATATTATATGAATATTTATTTTTACTATTTCCTCTGGTATCATTATGGATAAATTTCACCGTATATCTGCCAATATAAGATCTAAATCAGATGTGACATACATACACGTAATTCCAAGTAATTGTAGAAATGTTGCACTTGCCAATAAATCCTTTCCTCCAATCAATCACAGAAACGCCCACTGACATATGAACAAGTAATAAAGATCCTCTTTTTCGCACTCCCTGCTCTATCCTGTAGTGTGCCACAAGAATTCACAAACCAAACAAAATCTAGCAGCATTGCTGTTGCTTGCCTTGTTTCTAATCCAAGAAGGTGTGTCAACTGAGATTGTCCCATAAGCTAGTTTACTTCTTTTGTTTGCAACTTGCTCATTAATTTTAATAAAAATGTCTTTGCCGCTTAAGATGTTGATCTACATGCTAAAGTTTTAGAAAGCATTCTGCGGTTGGAACTAACATGTCTCTTGACCACATTCTTTCATGGTGTAACATGAATAAATTTGGCCTTATTTAATGACTGATGATGAGTCCATCGTCATCGTCAGCTCTTATCGGTCCACTGCTGTAGATAGGTCTATTTCAATGAACGCCATAACGACCGATCTCCTGCTACTCGCATTCATCCCGGACCGGCTACTGCACGGAGATCGTCTTCCCACCTGGTGAATACTCGACCAACACTTCGTTTCCTTAAACGTGGCCTCTACTCCAGAACTTCACTAGCCTGTCTGTCTGTGTATGACCAGCCCCTTGTCACCTCAGCGAGCTAAAGAAAATAATATAATAATATAATTATTTTATCTAAATGTGTGAGAGCGCCTCGTCCAGTAATCTCATTCTTGAAAATTTTGCGACAATATCCCGGACCTTTTGAGAATTGTAATTGTTCTCAGACATGAAGATTGAACCAGAGATTGAAAGTAAAAGGTTTGGAAATAAAGAACAACGTGCAACTACATCAACGTCGACTGGCCACCAAGTGGGACATAATATCGAACATGCTGGTGACAAACCGTACAGTTGTGATGCTTGTAGTATGAAATTTAGTCAGAAATCTAATTTAAATGATCACAAACGGATTCACACAGGACACAAACCGTACAAATGTGATATTTGTAATAAGACATTTAATGCAAGTAGTAATTTAAATGAACACAAACGAATACACAACGGTGACAAACCGCACAATTGTGATATTTGTAGCAAGTCATTTCGTTATAGAAGTAATTTAAGTACACACAAACGGATTCATACAGGAGATAAACCATTCGGTTGTGATATTTGTAATAAGAAATATTATTCAAGTAGTCATTTAAATGAACACAAACAAACACACAATGGCCACAAACCACACCGTTGTGACATTTGTAACATGAAATTTAGTCATAGAAATGTATTAAATAGACACAAACGAATTCATACTGGAGACAAACCGTACAATTGTGACATTTGTAATAAGACATTCACTCAGAAAGCTAATTTAAATGTTCACAAACGGATTCACACCGGACACAAACCATACAGTTGTGATATTTGTAAGAAGACATTTATTTCAAGGAGTAATTTAAATCAACACAAACGAAAACATAGCGGTGACCAACCGTACAGTTGTGATGTTTGTAAGAAGTCATTTCGTTACAGAGCGAACTTAAAAACACACAAATGGATTCATACAGGAGATAAACCATTCAGTTGTGAAATTTGTAATAAGACATATTATTCAAATGGTCATTTAAATAAACACAAACAAATACATAATGGTGACAAACCGCACCGTTGTGACATTTGTAACATGACATTTCGTCATGGAAATAATTTAAATAGACACAAACGAATTCATACTGGAGACAAACCTTTCAGTTGCTATATTTGTAATAAGAAATTTAATACAAATAGCCATTTAAATGAACACAAACGAATACATAGCGGTGACAAACCGTACAGATGTGATATTTGTAACACGACATTTCGTCACAGATGTAGTTTAGTTATACACAAACGGATTCATACAGGAGACAAACCATATGGTTGTGATGTTTGCAACACGACATTCAGTAGAAGAAATAATTTAAATGCACACAAACTAAAACATAATGTACTGTAATGTAAAGTCAAGACTATTATCTTAATGTGTAACATCATTGCAATTTTCATGGTTCTTTAGGTTTCCGTATGTCAAAAGGACAAACTTTAAGCCTTATAGGTCACTCTTGTTGTTACAGATCGCTTTGTTGTTCGTAGATCTATCTATCCCTCTGCTTGTAATTCATATTAAACACCAAGCACAAAAAGGAAGCACAGGACAGTTTATACACATGCGGAGAAAAGAATGCACACATTTTTCTTTTTTTTTTTAGGAGGAGTTAGGGCCATGCTGCATAGGCGGAGCTAGTTCCTCGCATGATGCATCACACTACATCCTCCTATGCAACGGAATTGGGACGGCACGACCGGGGAGGTACCCCTCGCTCACATAATACTGCCGTAAAGTGACATCTTTAGTGTCGCGGTTCGTGCGGTTTAGTGAGTAGCCGGTGGCACATTGGGGGGAAGAGGGCAACGTATCGACATAGTAATTATGTGGATGGTCATAGGCGTCGGTAGTCGTAAAAGGCCCGATTTCTCGTTCGCCCCCTATTCCGAAAGCCAGCCGAAGTGCGCAGGGAAGTCAGAAGAGCGAATGTGTAAACGCGATACCTGTCACGCGCCTGCCCAGTTTACCTGCGCCTCGCGTACTCCGTCGACTGTCGGTTATTTGACGCATGTCAATGTGACAGCAGTACGTGTAGATGTGCGTGTTCGCTTTATTTACTTTTTGCCGAGCGCACGAAGGTGACCGGCTATTTTTTTTTAGTTGACTAAGAAATGTCCACAGTTGCTATGTATTTTATTTGTCAAATATATTTTTGGTAGTACCAGTACCTCTCAACTATTTTATTATAATAATTATGTTCAATTTTAATTATGAAAAATGCAAACTATTTATATTTTCTTCGGAGGGACCTATTACTGGTCGGAGGCGCTATCGCTCACTCATCCGAGAAGTCAGTGTTTTCCTGTCCTGCGTACTGTTCGATGACGAGTGCTCTTTCGTAAGAACGGATGTTTTCAATGCCCACAATGAACACAATGTGGTCTTCTGCCAACGCCCATGCTGTAAAACATAGTGCTAGATCACGCCAGTTTGAAATATTCTTTATAGTTGTGAACTGTGTAGAATTAGGGAGACGGGAATATTTAAAAGCATTTTCCACAAAATAGATGTTCCATTATAATGGAATTAACTATAGTTAATCGTACATTTACTTTGCGGAAATTGGTAAAAAAAAAGAATGAAAAATTTTATGCAATATACAGTTGCTTTACGTAAAATACATTCGGCTGGTAAAACCACGTGACAAGTTCATGACTCCTACCTGTTGTTGGCGACCAGCTCTGACAATTATCAGTTCGTGCGTCGGCGCTTTCTAAGTCTCAAAAAAAAAAGACCGCAGGTATGACACCTTTTATATATAAAACATTGAAGTTGTTTAGATTTTTTAAAATTTGAACAGTAATACTGAAGACGATAAATTATTACAACTGAATATCGAATCTGATCATGCCCTTGGCATAAACCACAGGATTTTCGTTACATATTGTATACAGAATTACATTCCGTTTTAACATATAACATAATAACAACATTTAACATTCAGCGTCCGCCACGGTATCGCTACCGTTGAAAACCCAATAAATCTTATGTAAATGAACACCTGACAAAATAAAACAGAATCCTGTTCACTATAGAAAGGAACTTAATTTTAGGCATTTGGTACTGTTACGCGCCTTTCTTAAGTGTTATATTCTTTCTCGAGTTTCTTTTTACATTTATTATATTTAATTTTTATTGAAATTGTTACTATTTCTGCATTTTTTTAGTTCAAATTTTATGTATGTTCCTGAAATGCTGTGTGGAGAAAAAGACAAATTTGGTTCGCCGCATTCAATTGACTCTTCTTTTTTGACGTGGGGCAACGCATTTACGCGCCTTCACTGGCCCTGGGTGGGATTCAGTGGTGTGTGGGGCTTGCGGCACATTATAGTAACCACAAAAACCACCGCGAGTGTCATCAATGCCGCCTTTAGTGAGGTGCCCCGGAACAACAGATCATCAGGGCACCTCGACGGCTCGTCAGCCCCGTATGGGACCGTCCCCGCACCACAAGGCAACCCCAACAACATTAGGACAGTGCAACGGAGTGGGGTTCCCATCCTCGCCCCTTGCCCCGTGTGCAAATGCGCCGCCTCATTTTTCTCTTTTAAGAGAATTTGAAATTATAAGATTCTTCTTATAGGAGCTCTTTAGTACTCTCTTCTTATAAGAGGGGTACAAAGAGTAGTCCCCTCTTCAGTTAATTTAGATTCAATCCAAACTACTGAGCCCCATTGTCACGACAAAGCTTGAACCATGGTGGGGATTCAATTGACCCCGTGACTCAATGTGATTTTATACAAATCATCACCTTGAATATATTTATTATCAGCTAAACCACTCATCAAACTCATACTTTCATCATTCCAAAAACACGCAACATAACTTTGACCAAAATGGCGGTGTAGTGGTTTACACAAAGGCGTGCGTTGTATGCGACCGCCTCCGAGCTAGATGTGCCTGAAGCTAGATGTGCCTGAAGTTAGATGTGCCTGCAGCCAGTGGACTTCTAATTAACATTTCAAAATCCTGCTCCATAGTCGGAATATACAGATCTTCTTTCAAATCAGGCTTTATACTTGCATAAGATACTGTATTATCAAATTTGTCAACCAAATCTTCACTCATTATGACTGGCGATCTTTTTTCTATAGAATAGGGAGGCAAACGAGAAATCGAATTACTATGTCAATGCGTAGCCCTCCGCCCCCCCCCCCCATGAGCCACTGGCTACTCACAAACCGCACGAAAAGCGACACTGAAGATGTCACTTTACGGTATTGTGTGAGTGAGAGGTACCTCCCCGGCCAGTTCCGTTGCATAGGAGGATGTAGTGACATGCATCATGCATGGCACTACCTCCCCCTATGCAGCATCTCACTACCTCTTCCTAAAACATACTCAAACTGAGTTGTAAAAATAAGTAATTCTATTTATTAGAAACATTTGCTTATTGTGTTTCGCTGTAAATGTTACAACATATAATGTCAAGAACACTCATTTCCATGATATGTTTGATGAACTGTCAGATATAAGGATAAGGTTTCATAAAGTTCGTTTTTATATTATTATTTCGTTGCGGCGGTGATTTGTGGGCAGTCTGCAGATTAAAGTTATAGATTAGGAACAAAATGACATTGAGTGTTCACTAAGTTGAAGTACCCTCGGTTTACTATGGTAAAAGAAAATGGTTTAAAGTCGTTAAGTAGTTATTAACCATTACTATAAATTCTATATAAGTATATAAAATATATGAATGTTTCTCAGATTATTCCGAGCATACATTACATTGTATTGCTTTGCCACCTATGACATCCTCAGTGCCTCAGTACCTCGGCTAATCGTGGGTGTGCTAGTATATCTACTGTTCTTACGAGTTGTGGATGTACTCGCACACCTCTGCCTAACTCTTCGGGGATAACAGGCGCGAAGGTACTGACTACTATAAATTCTATTTATATTGTTATATTTGTAAGTAGTTTAGTTGTAGTTGGTTCACGAAATAAAAGCAGATCTTCAACAACACAAGATGTTTAATTTAATATTTCCATACGACCCCGCCGTAACTCGCAAGCCTTCTATCACAGTTCCATGACGCTGATATTTCAAATCCATCCTACTCATGCAAAGTTCTATGCCTTTTTATTTTAATATGTTCACTATTTCTTGAATGGGATTCCTTTCACAAACTAATTTGTCCAATAGTTATACATCATCGGAATGGAACATTGTGAAGAGAATGCTCTAAGTTCCAACTCCTTGTTAATTAGGCGCAATGTACCTTGAGGGCATGTGTTGTGTGTTTAGAGGTACTGGAGTTGAGGTCAGACAATATGCCTGCCATCTCGATTTAATCCACCCCAAGCACAAGGTCACTGGAGGTTGAAAGTGAAAGAATCATTAAATCAAAATATGCTTTCATGGATGTTTTCATAGCAGCACCAGGGATATACATAGCAGCAGCAGATAACCAGAGGGATCAAAAGTCCACTTCGCCTTCTGTCCCTCTGGTCACATCCATAACCGGCCTCACAGAAACCTTGTAACACTGTTGTTATACTCGTAAATCACTTTAACAAGATATTTTTATAAGAAAATCAGTACTTATTACAATTTTTTTATAATCGTGAATAAGTGGTGTATAAGCCATTTCATTACGATATTTGTAATAAGAAATTTTGTTAAAGTACTCATTTAAATGGACACAAACTAATACATAATGACTACTAACAGTTTTGATATTTGTAACACCATATATTTTTTTAGAGAGAGAGATTACAATTTCGTTACAGAGGTAATTTAAATACATATAAATGGATTCATACAGGAGACAAATTATTCAGTTGTGATATTTGTAATAAGAAATACAGTAAAAAAAAATCCAACTGAACACATCACAAATATTTGTGTAAGCATATTTGTTTACTATAATGTGTTAGTTTACATGTTATAGCAACCAAATATGCTTACATAAATACGAGCAGTTGTGATAATTGGCCGAAACGACGAATTAAAAAAAAAAGATGTGTATACAAAACTTATTACATTATATTCTATCATCTTTTCGAAAATTTAACGACAAATTTTAATTTATACGACCTGATAAAATTTACGTGTGGGGATCTACAACTTTATTTATCGCGGTTTATTTTATTTAATTACTTAACTAGCCCAACGTTTCAGAAGCTTTATAGCAACCAGTCCAACCGTGACCATGGCAGCTATAAAGCTTCTTAAATGTCGGGCTGGTTAAATAATCAAATAAACGCGATAAAATCTGTAAACGTAGTTTTAATGTAACCTTCTTGTGAACTTAGGGGTTTCATTTTTTCTTTTTAATTTCAAATTGAACTTTTTTGATTAAGTTAGCATTAAGTAATAGCACGGCTACACGGACCGGTGGACGAATCCGTCTACGCAATGTCTAATTTTGGGGACATGATTGACTAATACCTTTTTTATGGTCAATGGTTCGATTAGCCAATCAGGTCCCCAAAGAATATTGACTACCACACGTTTTAAGCATATAATATATATCTCTAGGGTTCTAAATAGCCATAGGAAATAATTGCACGTAACGTATGCTTAGCTCGGGCAGCGCATAGATGTGACTCGAACCTAGTGCGTTTGAGTAGAGTTAGGTTATATTACCGTGAGATAAAAAAAAATATTAAGTGGATCGACTTGTGGCTTCCTTTTACACTTTTTTCACACATTCAAAGCAATTTTATTCAATATTAGTAAAACAATTTTGCATACAGAAGTTGGCCCTCGTTTACAGGTATTTTGCATTTTATCGCTTATATTCAAGTTATTGCGAATAATATGCAATATTATTATTATTGTAAAATGTCAAAGTCAAGGGTCTAGTGCTAGTAGGTTTGTGAGTACCGGTTGGCCCATTGGAGGGGGTGGGAAAGGGAGGCATACGTCTGCGTCATGATTTCTACAGGTGTCGGCACCGACCGATAGGCTCAAACTCGTTTGCCTCCTTATACTATAAAAAAAATGGCTCCGGCAGCTGACTTTTAAAGGAGTAAGAGGTAGCACCATGCTCCGTTGCAGCGGAATTCGGCCGGCACGACCGGGGAGGTACCTCTTGCCCACTTGATACTAGCCAAAAGTGACATCTACGGTGTCGCATTTCGTGCGGTTTGTGAGTAACCGGTGGCCCATTGGGGGAGGTAGAAGGGAGGGCAACGTAGCGGCATAGTAACTACGCTGATGTTAATGGGCGTCGGTAGTCGCAGAAAGACTCCCGATTGATGGTTTGTCCCCCTATACTATGAAAAAAGTAGGCTTTTTTTCAAAGCAGGAACATTTGCCAAGAAACATTGTTAAGAAAAAAAACATTTTCCATGAATTATTTTATTATAAGTCGCAAATGTAAAATTCCTTTCAATACAAATCCTATACAAAGAGTATAAAAAGATCAGTGAATATCACAAACAGATACAGGGCTAAGTCTAATAGAAACAAAATATAGGTAAGACCACTTTGACTTTGCGGTTATACAAGTGGTCCAAATAAAGTAAAGTATATGATATACCTACCTAACACTATTTCTATTAGAACCAACGTATAAAAAATATACAAAACACATTTTAAAAATACACAAAAAAAAACATTGTAAAAGGAAAATCAGTAGTTTTACATTAACCTAGTAATACACTAACCTATTAATACAAAAGTATTTTCTATTAGAACCAGCGTAAAATGTGCTAAAAGATACATAAGAATACTTCATGACAAAAAACACTGGAGCAGATCTCGGTTTATAACATAATCTCGGTAAACTACTACAATGGCGCTCATGAAGTACAAGAGCCAGATCAACCGTCTCTTAGGCCTTCACTAGACTATCAATTGCGCAATAAATATTTAACACACTCATACTTGCATTAATTAATCTTTGCTAAATCTGCAACATTTAGAACCACAGGGATAATATAGGTAGAGGAGATGCCATATGCATATGACGGCGTGTTTTGGAGAACAGAGAAGGCAGGTTAGAATATATTATTATATATGTCTATCTAATCTCGCATGTGCAGAGAGAAAGAAATGAAAAAAGAGAGACAGAGAGTGACCACCTTGCTGTCCATTTCGACTTACACTGCCGCGTTTCAGTCTGATTTCGTTTCTCTATCTATGTTATCTCTTTGTTTGTAATATTAAACGGTTACTTTACTAATCAATCATTACAGGTTAAAATGGTCAAATTGCTTTTTGTTACATACAATTATATGGTGAGTAATTGTAAAATATTAAGCTGTAAGTTTTCCAAATAAAATAATATTGCACAATACGTAATTTTGCGCAATAGAATTGCCCGTCTAATGCCGGCTTAAATAGAAGGAAAGTACTATAATATATCATGTATTCGTTATCTTAAATTATTCAAAATAATAAATATTAGATTTGTATGAAATTGTAAGAGTAATTAGTACATATTGGTTCATACAAATGGAATAATACATTCCCAATCCGACAAATTCGAGTTGAACAAGACTTTCAATTTAAATTATAAACTTAACACTAACATATTTTATGCGTAAAATGATTTCGACAGTGAAAATTCCAGTCGAACTTTAAATAAAGTTTTAAAAACATTAAAATAAATGCATAAAAATACTAATGCAACCGATATTTTCAAATTTTACTGGCTGTTTTCAATACAAGATTAATTTTGCTTAGTTTTTTGCATTAAAAATTAAAGTCAACCGATTGCATTACAAATGTCTAAACATTTAACCCTTTCAAGTAACAGTAGAAATAGTTTAAATAATTAAAATGTTATTTTACAATTGACACGTAACTAAGCTATTTCTCCCACACTAGCATACCGTTTGTCTGACAGAAATACAAAAACTACTTTTTATAATTCATTCAGACAAATCGATTTTTACTCAATTATATCAGAAGAATGTTTTACGAGCGTATATATTTCGCAGTCGGATCGTCTAAATCGCCGTAATACATTACGGCTAGCCGTTTTCAAAAACAGGACTGTTTCGTTTTGCGGCAAGCGAACGTTTAGTTGGATAGAATACGGCTGAGTGAAATTCCGCCAGAAAGTGTTCGGCGTGATACTTTATACAAAAAAGGCTAGCCCTATTGAATTTAAGTGGATCATTATCGGCTTCCTTGACACATTTTAGTTCCTAATTTTAACACTTATAGCGACGTTGCTTGACCTGACAACAACAATGGCGTCGCTTATCGAATACAAAGAAATATAAAACGATGCCTAGATAGATTCGCAGGTTAAAAGGTCTAAGCCTTCGTGGTTAGGTTATTTCTTTTATTTGCGCAACATACTTGGCCTAATTTGTAACATGCATGTATCCATCAAGATATTTAATGAGGCTAATCGTCGGCCTTGTTAAAGAACGTCTCGCAATAACAGCCCGGCTAATCGTTGTCCCGCCATGACTCAGAACGGCCCTGTTTTTGAAAATGGCTAACGGTAATGTAATATGGCGATTTATGCAATACGACTACGATATACATATATATCTATGTTGCCTGCTACATCCTGAACAGCTTGACGGATTCAAACGTAGTAGATATAGTTGGATGCGCTGTGATAACGCGACCGAGACCTGGCATGTTAAAAGCAGTCGGGTTGGATATTATTTTTAATCTATTTATTGTTTAAGCATCTCTCCTCTCGGAAGACGGATATGAGCGGTCAGAGGCACTGCGTGCTGCACGTCTTTGCAGCTTCAATACACTATTAAATCCAAAGATAAGGCATATTTAGAAGAAGAAAAGCCCAGTGCAGCTTCATCGGATTGCGTAGCATTTGATTGTACAAATTAGATGTAAAGACACGAATGACCTATCAATAATATTGCACAAACAAATGCACAACAAGACGAGCTGTCACACACACAGCGTGAAAGTGAAACGCTGTTAGCTAACCATTTTAGATAGAAAAGAACTAAAGATTCTAAATATAAAATTGGGCTTTACTACTAATTCCACAAGATGCAATGGAAATTTGTTGGGCTATGAAAAATTTAAGTCGCCCAAACTTTCGTTCAATCATTGGGCATTCTTCCATATGGCTTACAATACTTTGTATAATAATTTGTATGAAAGTAATTAATGTAGAGGAGGCAAGACAGGCAGGGTTCCTACAAAAATGTGCGGCGCTCCGCCTACCCCATTAGGGAATTGGCGTGAAGATGTGTCATTGTTATAATTTTGCACGATGTGTAATAATGCTCAATACAATTGGATGTCTAAGTGTCACCTAAAACTAGTTCCCTGCGGTATGCTAGTGTGGCCAGCGTTAAAAGATATCTGGCACTACGCATTATATTAGTTCAAAACTGATCCCACTACAACGGATTACACTTTTCTGTACTGCACTATCCTATTACATTTACTTAATAAAAAAAGGCGCAGTAGACGTAAGGACTACACATAATACTGGCAATCCAAATTGACGATTTTTATTTGAACGTGGAAGAAGACTTTCATTTTTAAATTATTCTATTTATGAATGCTTTAAATTTGTTATTGTTGTAAAGGATAAATTTTAATAATTATCCATTTGAAATTGGATGTTTATACATTGGAATCAGAAATATATTAAATACATATTTAAATTTGAACTTTGTATTCAAGTGTGGATATGGAAAATATACTGTAACTTCGAAACATTTTAAAATTCAGAAAACTCACTATAAATTTTTATCAATCAGAAAAATTAAAAACACTTTTTGGAACAGAATTATTACAACCATAAAGTGTTATCACTTATCTATCATAGATTAGCCACGAAGTTTAATAGTAGAATAGAAAAAAAAATAATGATTTTCCCGCGTTCAATAGATGGCGTCATGCATATTTACCAATAACATTCCAATTAGAAAATATCACCGAATAGTATTCTAAACTAACTACTAACCTATAAATGCATTGTCTGGTAGCTAATGTAATGTACACACAAGTTTATTTAATCTAAACGCAAGAATCGAGGTTTGACCACTGATTTTAATATTTTTTTTTCAATGGAAAAGAAGGTTGTAGTCTAAGCCTGACGATCCTGTACATTTTGGCGTTACCACGCCTTGTAAATCGAAAATGCTAGCTGCATGCACGAAGAAGTATGATGTATCATAGTAACGTTCCGAGTCATATTTCCGAATGGGCGGAGCCCATGAGCGAGAGATTGTAATTTTCCTCTTTCATTCCTTCGGGTGAATTCACAGATCAATTACAGAAGTTATCATGTAAAATTACATTGTCCGTAAACGCAGAGATCTTCAGCTTTCCTTTATTTAAAAAAATACACCCGTGAGGCGCATTTTACGCGGGACCTTGAGACATTTTATATTTGTTTTCATATTTATTGCGCTGAGCCAAATGGAAAAAATCCTGATATACTTTTTAAAAAATGGTCAAAACCCGTTCACGCGACTTAAAAACACTCAAACAACTTAACCACCTACAAATTTCGATTCAATACGGACGAATGTATGAATTTCGGACGTAATGACACTATGTTATATATCAGTCTTAAAGCCTAGTGTCTATGTACAGTATGGCAGTATCATTTAGCTTTTATCATCGTTTGTAATGAACTTCGATATTTATATTAGAAAAAAATCTATTTTAGGTCCTGCATGAGGATAATAAACGAACGATTGACAACAGAGGTGGGATGAGAGAATGGTAATGGTCTGATAATTTGCTATTACTTTAGATAGTTCTATAATAAAAATATCAATTATTACATTACAAACCTTAAATCTACATTCCCTTAGGTCTATAGCACTAAACTTACCGAGCGTCACCTCGAAATATCATTCATATAAATGAATGGTACAAGTCCTGAAGTATGTACAATTTAAGATTTTTTTTTTGCGGTGTTTTTTTTTCGTAACGAACAAAATCTCATTATCATTAAAAAAAACCCACACTTACGATATGTTGCCATCAAGACATAATTTTTCCCATCAAAATAAAAAATCATCTTCAAAATTAATTTCACAAGAATAAACAAATAATTTACATAATTATATTTCAAAATGTTGGTGAGTATGTCACCAGAAATATAAAAGAGGCTTCGATCAAAACTACAGTTGTAAGAGAGCTTTGATTTAACACAACAGGACCTACACCAGCAAATGTATGAATTTGTAGGAAACTTAATTTACTCAGTACAGCCCTCCATCTGTCAGAGTGACTAACTTACCCTAAGTGCTTATGTACAATTTCTTACTCATGTCTAATGCTAAAACATTGTAAACGCATCGAAATTATTTTAAAGCTAAGTACTAAATATCAGTCTGTAAGCGATACGAAAAAATCGTGTTATCAAAATGTCCGGCTCGAAGGACCAAGTCGGTATCGAAAGCGATAAACATATCCAGATTTCCAAAACATGTGACAGCGTGAACAACTTGCCGAGCACGAATATCACGACATCATCCGAACACTTTAAAAGTTGTCCAATTTCTACTGTCCCGATTAGTTAGAAACAATTTCATCAGAAATCAACTATAATCATGTATGTGGTAGTTATGATTTATGTATCGAATAGCTACATGGCACTTTAAGAGTAACATGTAACGGCCTTAAACCGTGAGGCTATAATTTTGGAGAATGTCTTTGAAATGTGGAGCTGTAAATCGAAGCTTATGATAATTCAAGATATGCAACTTGTAACAACTTGCAAACTTATGGTAATTCAAGATATGCATCTTGTAAAGACAGTGTTGATTATTGAATATCAGAATGATCTTTACTCTGTGCATAATCAGCGGCGTGACTATTTGGGCCTCGGCCCGAGGGTAACCCCCATCAGAAAACTGCCCACAGGTGGATATTTTATAAAATTCATAAAGTTAAGAACAACTACATTAGGAGATAAATAGGGCCCATCCTATAAATTTACAACGGCTCCGAGATGTTACGCCACTGTGCACAACGCAACGATATAACTGTCTAATTAGTCTAAAATTCAATTTTTGGCGTCGAAAAAATGCGATATTATTTCTATAATTATATAAATATAGAAAAAATGCGACATTATTTCTAAAGTTACATAGATATAGTAAAAAAAAATGCAACATTATTTCTATAGTTATATAAATATAGTAAAAAATGCGACATTATTTCTATAGTTATATAAATATAGTAAAAAAATGCAACATTATTTCTATAGTTATATAAATGTAGTAAAAAAATGCAACATTATTTCTATAGTTATATAAATATAGTAGAAAAAAATGAAATCACACAAATCATGGTTTGGCAAGAATCTTATATCGACTAGTCCTAAGTGATGGATGCGTTCCAAAAATCATAGAGTACTGCTTACTTTACAAGTAATTCAAAAGTATTCACAGCTATTTTTGGATCGCGGCCAATTGGAGCATGAATATTTTTACTAGGATCACGCCGCGGTTTCACCCGCGTAACTCCGCTCCTATTAGTCGGAGCGTCATGGTATAAAGCCTATAGCCTGCCTCGATAAATGGACTATTCAACTCAAAAATAATGTTCAAATTCGGACCCGTAAAGTTAGCTTTATGTTATTAGTATTCATTTTACAAAGGGTTTATATTTCATTTAATATGATCGAGAAAGGGGCCCCGCATAACTTAGGGACCTCGAAGTTTTTTTTTAATATAAATTAAGTGTTTCTTACATTGAAAAAGATCATTTTACTTTTTCTTATCTTTGAAATTGACATTATTTTGTTAACGTTATTAAAAGACGGCCACTAGATTTATCACTAAACATATCTTTAATTTTGGAACTAAAACTCTATGATATGCAGTTTCAATTCACAAACTAAACATGGGATCAAAATGCTATTGCATTGTATGTTGCCATTGTGTATTACAACTAAACCACTCATCTCTATATATGGATAGCTTGTATTGTAGTTCGCCATTTAGTTTTACAAAAAAAATTACGAATGCTTCTAACGCCTTATAATAAAGCTATCAGTGCGTTAAATACTAAATTGCTGGTGTCCTTATTTTTACAAACGCAGAATAAGGCGAAAGACAAAAGATTTTTATCTTGATACGCCAAAGAAGTACTTTTAACGCGTTATTAGTACACACACATTTTTTTCTTCCACATGTATCATCTATCCATATATTCAGATCAGTGATATAAACGGAAACTGTAGCAGGTTTTGTTCAGACATGTTCCGACCTGTCCAGACACGCCTAGACCTGTTCGATCTTGTCGTGCGAGTGCTGCGACGCGCTCTCGGAGGCGGAGTCCAGGACGAGGCCGGCGACGTCTTCGCAGATGTCGCTGAACTGCGGCCGGTCCGTTGGGGACTTGCTCCAACAACGCTTCTGCAAGTACAATTTTTTTTAGTTAGAGTAAGTAAATCTGTCAGTATGACGTTGTCATAGTCGATGACGTGACGGCATAATCATATAATAATAATAATAATAATAATGTTTTATTTGTGAGACAGAGAAAACACGATCATGTTGTAACGGAGCCGTCTCACATCACAGTCTCTCTCCCTCTCTTATACCAGCACATACAAAGCGAGCACTCACCAGTAGAGTGGCCAGATTCTCCGGCATGGAGTTTGGTAGGTTCCATTCCAGGGCTCCGCCTTTCAGCCTCTCCAGCACCGAGTTGTCGTTCAGCTTGGCGAACGGCAGCTCCGCTTTCGTGTACACCTGTAGTTATGTGCACTAGTAAGATATGCCGTATTTAAGCCGAACAGGGCCGTCGAAAAGCACTAATTGCAGAAGAAGTACTTCAAATCCTGGATGTCCTCATAAAGGTTTCTAAATGTTAATAGATTACAAGAGTATTCATCCTTATGTAGCGATTATGTTTTGCCACTTGGGATATTTTATAAAAAAGTAAATCTGTCATCTTTGACTGTAATGTTNNACTTGGGATATTTTATAAAAAAAGTAAATCTGTCATCTTTGACTGTAATGTTAATAGATTACAAGAGTATTCATCCTTATGTAGCGATTATGTTTTGCCACTTGAGATATTTTATAAAAAAAGTAAATCTGTCATCTTTGACTGTAATGTTAATAGATTACAAGAGTATTCATCCTTATGTAGCGATTATGTTTTGCCACTTGGGATATAAAAAGTAAATCTGTCATCTTTGACTGTAATGCTTAGAGTGCTCTCTGTGTTGAGGAAATGTCAATCTTTTTCCTTTTAGCGATGTTGAGGTCCTGATATATTTGTGGTGGCTGATGCTGTCTGCCATCACCAAATGATGATGAAATAGTTTTTTATTTTCCGCTTGTTTTTTATTATATTATTAAATACAATTATTATTCTAATAAAGAAATTGTCACTGTTGTTCTTATCCTTTCAAACCGTCCTTAGGTTGTCACAGAATATCGGTGTGGAGGGTGTCTACGTGGTCCTCAACGTGTGCCGAGTGACATTCCTGTCCAGTACAAGCTTCGGTTACTGTTCAAGAGTATTTGTGTGTATTAACTCTTCTTAAATTGTACTCTGCTTCTATTGTTTGTTTGCTGCATGTAACTACTTTATTTAAGCTTAACGACTTTATATATTTTTTTTTATCTAATGTTTGTAGGTAGCTTACTCTACTACACATAGTTTACACATAGTCGATGTGTAAACTATGTGGGTCACTTTGATGTCGCTTTGTCACCGAGTAAAGCATTTCTAATTCTAACAAATCATTTTTCACACGTTTAACAGTGACGTCATTTACACGCAATACTGTGGTGATGAAATTAATTTAGTAGATTACATTTTAAAATTTGAAACGTCTTGAATATTATCAAGACATGAATATTATCACTTGCAAGCTTTGTACATTATACACCTGTTTTTTTATAGAATGGGAGGGGTTGGGGCAAGGAGCAATTGGGGCCCTTTTACAACTACCGATGCCCCTGAACATCCACATAATTACTATGCCGATGCGTTGCCCGCCTTGCCCACCCCCAACGAGCTACCGGCTACATACAAACCGGCTACCCCAGTGACTGATACTTTCATCACATCTTCGCCGGTTTAGTGAGCGATATATCTCACGTGACCGTTGCACCTGTCACATGGTGTTTATTTATCCAGTAGCGCGCTGTGAGGCGTGTGCTCATATCGTAGTGAATAGCACATCACAATGAGCTGAGTTGCACGCACACGCACACACACGCAGACGCACGCTCACACACACGCACGCACGCACGTACACACACACACACACACACACACACATGATCATGTTGTAACGGAGCCGCTCACCTCCCAGATGGTGACGGCGTACATGTACGCGTCCGACTTGGTGGAGTACTCGCCGTCCAGCACCGCCTCGTGCGGCAGCCAGCGCAGCGGGATCACCTGCGGAGACAGGCGGACATTCACAGTAATAAAAACATACATCAAACCATGTCATCTCCGACGATAGAGATAAAATAGACAGAGGTAGCCAGCCCAAAACACGACAAAAGTGAAAACGCAGCTACGCGGCGCGTAGCGTTCGTGGTATAGACTTAATATAGACAGTGGCAGTCAGCCTATAACTTGTCCGTGTAAGTCGAAGGAGACAGCAAAAGTGGTGCACTCTCCCTCTCTTCGTCCATTCACTTCTGAAAACAAATATAGTGGTGGTGCGTTCTCATCTTCCTTCTCTACTCACCAAGACGGACACTCGCCGATTATATGCGTTTATTGACATCATCTCCACGTCTCCGAAACGTGAGAGTCGATTCCTTGAGAACGAATATGGTTCTGAAGTGATTTGTGTTCGTGGAAAAAATCATAGAACTCGCATCTCCGTCACGTGACCCTGTCCGTCCTAGAAGAACATAGATGAGACAGATAGAAAAGGGCAGCCGTGGGCAGGTACATGACTGCCAGTGTCGATCTTGTTTAATAGAGCAAGGAGATGAGAATTCATTACCATCTTTGTCCATCTAATCTTGCATGCGCATAATGAAAAAAGATAGACTGAGAGTGAACACATTTGCTATCCTCTTAGACCTAAACGGACAAGTTTTCGGCTGAATTTCTCCATCTTCATTAACACTTTGGATCGAACGCTACGCGCCGCGTAGTGCTCGGCTTAGTTGTAAGTTTTTACTTCTGTCGTGTTTTAGACTGGCTTCCCTCGTCAATCTTTATTATCTCTGCACTGCACGTTACGCGCAGCGTTAATATTAGTTACAAGTTTTCACTTGGTCGTCGGTCTTGCCTCCGTCTTTTTCATTTCACCTGCCGGTACTACTTACCTGGTCGTGAAGTTTGTGGTACTCGTGGCTGTGAGGTCCACGGGTGAGCGCGGGGAAGGACAGCTTCAGCTGCAGCTTGGATGTGATGGCACAGTTCCTCGCCGCTATGTCCCTAGAGAAAAAACAAACAAAATGTACAGACCCTAAGACCAGCTGAGGGTAGCTATGTTATGTGGTATATTAACTGGCCCATGAAGTGTAATGTAACATAGGTCATTTAGACCACAAAATAGACATCCATTAGTGGTATTCAAACTAGCGATCTGTGTGTACCACAAGGACGATATTCTCTTTTTTTATTATAGGGGGACAAACGAGCATTCGGAGCATTTTGATGACGACCAACCTAAAAACATCGGCATAACAGTTATGCAAATGCGTTCGCCTTCCTATGGAGGCCTCCTAAGGAAAACTGTGACTTTACACGGGTATTATGTGAGCGAGAGGTACCTCCTCAGTAATGCCGATCTAATTCCGCCGCAGTACAGTCATGCTAACATCTTACTAAAAGTCCATCTCTAAGTTACTACTATACCTAAACTTTTATGCATTATCATCCAAAACAAATTTGTAACAGGTAGTGCCACTACTATCCCTGTATGCAGGAGACTCCGGCTGCCGTCAGAGTCCGGTGGCCGGTGGTGGAGGTGAGTGAAGTTTTACCTGTGCGTCAGCCGCTTGCTGGCCAGTTTAGCGCAGGCGGAGGCCAGTTGCTGGGCTAACAGCAGTCGGTGCTGCAAGCCCAGCGGTGGGACGCTGGTCTCCACTGGCGGCAGGCCGTGCGCGGGCCCCACGCGAGCGATATACTCTTCATTTTCTTCTGGTGTCCTGGTAGCTATTAGGAAGCTCTTGAGGTCGCCCTGGAAGCAAACTTTCTTTATAAAAAGATTCTATTATATTTGTGTAATACTTCCTGACCCACGCTTCATTTTCCGAGTAAGCTGGCACGACGAGAGAGTTACGAAAACGAGGCCAACGGAAGTTTAGAAGGACATGTAAGTTAGTGAAGATAGAAGGAGATAATCGCTTTTAGTATATTACGGTCGGGTGAAGAGAGAGATGCGAGGACACGCTTTCTTTCTCTGTTTATCTCATAACTCTTTTCGTATAACTAAAGAAGTTTTACTACGGTACACGGCCTATAGCTCGCTCGGTTTTTTTTATAACAAGAGGGCAAAAAAGGGGATATTTTTTATAACGTGGGGCTCAACGGTAGCCCCATGGTCGTGGTGATGGGGCTCAGTAGCCTATGATGTTACTCCGAATGTTGAGCGAAGCCAATTGAAAGCTTGAAGCTCTTTGTACCCCTCTTATAAGGCTCTTATATAAAGAACACGAGCTGTATGGGAACCTCAGACCATTGCGCTGTTCCGATGTTGGCTAGGTTGTTCTGTGGTGGAGTTCCAGGCCACCTCACGGCTTGCGGGTGTTAGCAGCCGCGGTGGAATACCACACACCACGGCCCCATCACCCAGGTCCGGTGACGTTAACGTAACGTGTAAAGACGTTTTCCCGCGTTACCAAAGAAAAATGTAATGAGTGCAAAGATCATTATTAAAAACCAGCATCACTCGCGGCATTTCCCGCGTAACTCCGCTCCTCTTAGTCGTAGCGTCATAGTATATAGCCTATAGCC
This sequence comes from Eumaeus atala, assembly GCA_017140195.1. Taxonomy (NCBI): domain Eukaryota; kingdom Metazoa; phylum Arthropoda; class Insecta; order Lepidoptera; family Lycaenidae; genus Eumaeus; species Eumaeus atala. The sequence continues at coordinate 80,943 of JAFELO010001204.1, read as the reverse complement.
TGCCTCGCTAAATGTAGGAGTATCATACCCAATCAGTGTGTTCCAGCAGTAGAGCGTGTGGTTCCATCTCGTTACACAGCCCCAGTAGCCGCGCCAGGTGCTCGTGGCGGGTGCGGAACAGCTCCAGCTGGCGGCGGAACTCGCACAGCTGCACCTGTAAACAACCTCTTTGGATTCATGTGTTCCTGGTACAATTTATCTGCAAGTTCTCGCATGAGAACAACCTCAGTTATTCCTTAACACCGCATAACAGTTATACAAAAGCGTTGTTCTCCTTTCCTCCACCCCGCCAATGGACCACCGGCTACCAGCGGTCATTTAACGGCGGTATCATGTGACCGAGAGATTCGGTAGAAATACAACACTGCTACTTACGGAAAGTCCTACTTCTCCAAGTTACTACTATAACCTGCACTTTTATGCGTTCCTAGTAGCTCTTTATCATCAAAACAAATTTATAACAGGTAATGCCATTGCTGTCTCTGTATGTGCTGGTGTTTATGGACATTGTGTTATTCGGAAGACTCCGACTGCCGTCAGATCCGGTGGCCCATTGGGGCTAAAGTTTATGTGAGCTAGCTCTCCACGACGATACTTATTACCATCGTAACCAAGTCGTTGGTGGTGAGCATCTCTTAAATATCCACGCGTCATCATCATCACCACCCACCTCATCCTTAGTAGTGAGCATCTTGACGAGGACCGGCCTCATGTCCGCCCCCTCCCCCTCCTCCTTGCGCCGCCGCAGCTGAGTGAAATCTACCTTCGCGATCAGCACATCACCAAACTCCCCCCTACCTGAAATATGATAATGTCCTACTCATTTCTGATACACTGGTACATCTATTAGATAAAAATCAGGTGTCGTGGACTGCCGCCAACGCCCATAGACACCCCCCGCACTACATAAGAACAAACATACTGTCTGTCTGGCCAATGGACCATCATAGGACTGACAAACCGCACCAAACGCGATCGCATAGCAATCACTTCAAGCCGGTATTACGTGATTCTAGAACGTGCCGACCGATTTCGTCAGCATTAGGAATGGTAGCGCCATTGCTAATGCCCGCGAATTCGGTCGCTGGTAGTTTTACTAATTTTATTTACTTAAGGACGGGTTGAGATTTTTGAATAACTAATAACAGTAATTCAACGTCAGTTACGCGTGCCTCATTTAGCTAAACAGGGGAATGATAGAAGTGCACTTGCGTTGCGCACGCGCACCTGCACTACAGCGTGTCCCTAGTTGTCGATAGTCTGTAGCGATGAACGGAGCCGAGACTAGAACTCACCAAGATTAATCTGCTCCGTCAGGAGACTCCGTGGCACTGCGAGCTGTTCGTACCCTGACTTCTTGGACGCACGGGATATGCCTGACACCTCCGAGTTGTCGGCACCTGGGGACAAAGTTACGGGTATGATATCGCGTTTCGTGCGGTTGTAATGAAACATAATTGAAATCGTAATTTTGTAACTGGATGAAACTAAATATGAGCCATGATACACAGCGCGGCTGGTTGCGATGAGAATTCTAAGAAGTGAGGTACTTGGTTGCTCTTATGTGGCTTTTTTCAGTCGGATCTCAAGTTAATTAATTGAATGTACGATAATACTTTAAAATATAATTTGCACGCAAGGCCACGTAAATAATGTTTGTGTATGGATGAACATGTATGTCTATCCTATTCAATGCAAAGCAAGAGTCTAAAGACATAATTATCGCATCTTTTTTTTTTAGTTTGTTGATATCTTTTTTGTAGATTATATCTTGTGGGACGTTACTTAAATATGTTTAAATCCTGTCGATGTAACAAAACATTACTTTGTGCACCGCGAACTTTGTTACGTCTTTTGTTCAACAACATCAATGTATTGTTTGTATGCTTTTCATTTGCAATGAATAAAGCTATTCTGTATCTGATAAAAAGGGGGATAGTTTTTTATATAATACTAACTTGGTGACCGAGGTCTGCTCGGATTTCTTTTTTAACAAATACTTTTGGGCAAATCAGTCAATCAAATTTACTTTGTTTTTATTCTTTCACCATGGTTCCCAGGAAAAGTTTTGGACACAAAAAGAAGGAACTCTAAAAAAGAAACAGAGAAAGTAAAACTGCACAACCGTGATTTGATCTCCGGTTTTAGGCGCAAGAAAACAAGGATCGAACGAGCTGTTGTAACTTCGTAAATGATGGCGAATTTTTTTTTAATCAAATGATATTGTAGCAAGTTTTATGCAACCAAAACACGGTTCAATCGACATTTTCTGCAAATAAAACCTAGCTAGGTGATGACACCCCTAAATACACCCACACTCAGTCTTGCCATACACATACATATATGTGTTAGTTAGTTTAATATATAACATAACACACAAATATAAATCAATTGAAAATATAAAAGCTTATTCGAGGCGGTCTCCATTGGCTGCTACACAGTCCTTTAAACATCGATGCCAGCTATCAATAGAAGCACGGGGAAATTCTTCACTGCCAATCGTATGAATTGTGTTAGGGACTCCAAATTATCACGGCGCTGCTCTAGACAAGCTGTACTCTATAAAACTGGCAATAAATCATAATCCAGTGGATTTAGGTAGGAACTCGATGAAGGATAGTCTGCAGCTCTGATCAAGTCTAAAACGTTCTTTTTAACCAAGATTAGGTGGATCGAGCTTCATAGCTAACACCCCACTCAACCTTCACTGTAGTTGGTTAATGCGCACGCCTCCGTCGACTAATTAAGGAACTTCCTTAAAGCTTTGAGCATAAATACGGTCATTTCGTTTCTTAAGTGTAGCCCAGTTGTAAAGAAATTATCATCCGTAAAGAATTTTTTACTGTGACCTCCCTTTGCGTACCGCTTCAGTAGTTGTTTCGATTTTACCACCCTGTTCATCCTTTAACTTATCAGTTAAGAAGTGAGCAAAAAGTATGAGTGTCTCTTATACGCAGCAAGTCCTAAGTCATCTCTTAAAATACACGACATGATTCTAGGTGTTATCTTCATTTCTCGAGATAATATCTTTGCTTTCGGACAGGATTTCTTAGAGTTCTTCCCTTACTGCTTTGACTACCTTTTTTGTAAGAACAGTTCGTGGCCGGCCAGATCTTACTCTGTCGCAAACAGAGGAAGTCCCATTATACCTATTAATAGCCCGGTACACGAACAAATGACTAATACCAAGTGAATGGAGAGCTTCAAAAATTGCATTTGGCTCCATACCTACTTTGTGTTATGCAATCACAGCGATTAAGTTTCATTTATCATCCCACTACATTTTAATATCGCAAAATATTCTACAATGTATTGGCGCCAAAATGAGAAAACATAATGAACAATCCTATAAAAATTACAGATTCCTAATTCAAATGTAACATTTTTTTATTTCTAATTGTAACATTATTTATGGCCGGCCCGAACCCATTAGCAGCGGCCATGTTTTTTAAAATGGCTAGCCGTAATGTAATACAGCGATTTAGACAATCTGACTGCGACATATATACAAGAATTGCTCGTTTAATGTAATGGTATTAGATATGTATTTATAATATAAGGGGGAAAGCAGTCTGAATCTTTTGATGTCTACTTGCGCTCGTAAACATCCGGATAAACCGCACAAAACGCGACAACATTCTTGTCACTTGGAGACGGTATCATGTGAGCGAGATATACCTCCCAGACGTGCCGGCCCAATTCGGCTGCAATGCACCTCTTGATAACTTTATACAATATTTACACGAAATACCAGGAACACATAATCGAGACGCAATCGTCTCGCTCGGCGCTGACATCACTACATTCTCAGTGGGAATTAACTCTGTGAGACTCACCACTATCCTTGTCATGGGGTAGCAGCCTGCCGTTCTGTACGGGAGCGGTGGCCTTCAGTTTCCCGTCTTCATCCTCCACCAGTTTCTCCCGACCTTCGCACATTTCCAATTCATCCTTTTCTCCTGGAACAATAGACTTCTTGAAGATTCACGCCTTGTACACCGGCGTCAATAATTGCGGATTGTGTAAGTGTGCAAAAGACAAACTAAGACAAGGGGTCTCATTTTCCCCATTTGCACGGATGTTTATGGGCGAAGATAACATGTGGACGTCTTCGATCATTATGCATTAATTTATTAAGCTTGCATTAAAGGAGCCATGTGAACATTCGCGAGTCGTTTGTTGTCTTACAGTCATAAACATCCGCACAATATAAGGTTGTTAAGTGCGTTAGCCTTCTTCGCCACATACCGTAATGAGCCTTCGGAACTATCACAGATGGTACGAAACTCGACCGTGTAATCCTTCACGATGGCATTACGAAGTACCACCCATATAGTTGATTGGACATTGTCACTTGATGGAAATTCAAGTGTTACTAGAATAAATGAATAAACTTTATATAGCATTTCCACAATTATTTAAATTTAAGTGACATTTACGACCGGTTTCATCATCATCAGTAGTACCACCCCGCAGTGATTAGGTCCGATTCGGTTGCAATGCAGCATGTTTCATTTATGTCAATGTAAACACTGTCTAATAGAGGTACCCCTCCTAGATCGAGCGGCGTGCGGTTCCTAATCTGCTGCACTCCAATATAGGATACAATTACCTTTCCGGTCATCCCTTGCAATGCAATTACAACGACAACTTACACCCAAAAGGCCTAAAAAGTACCAGGAACACATTAGTTTGGCAGTGGTTCATAATCTCACCGCGCCGTCTCCTCTGGAGCCGTCTCTTGCGACAGTACACCATTAGCGCCAGCACCAGCACCATATATGCGGCGGCCACAGCCACGGACACCAGCACGGCCTTCCCCGCCACTCCCGAAGACTCGGAGACCAGCTCCCCAGCTAAAGATAGACCAGTTGTTAGTACTAGGCAACTAGAATAAATAATGTCGTCCTAGCCGAATTTCGGCCACGGCTGGCATCTATGTTAAGACGAGCCAACTGCGCAGCACACATTATAGAGCACAAGTGTGCGCGGAGACACAAGTGTACTCCCTGTTCCCTCATTCTCCTATTCCGATGGGACGGCAGTCCGACACGACCGGAGAGAGATCCGGCGCAGGACCGACGGCTTAACGTGCTCTCCGAGGCACGGGGGTGTAACACCGTCTATTTCCAGACTCCGGACTGTTATTAGAAATTGAAAAATCCCAATACTTCGATCTCCGCCAGGCCTCGAATCCAGGAACAGAACATGCTTACCACTAGGCCACGAGGCAAGTGATCTAACTTCACCAGCTCACCTGGATGCACCACGAGAAGCAGCTCCTCCCTGGCCAGTCCCGCCAGACTGCCGGCCGTGCAGCCGTAGTGCCCAGAGTCACTCACTGACGCGTTAACGATGAGCAGGGAGCCATTGCCGAGGAACTCCAGCCTGTGGACAATCAGTAATACGTTTTGTCACTGTCCCCGCCGGAGAGGTACCGCTTTGTTTACATGATAGCGCCGTAAAGTGACTGCTGTGCTGACATCTTTAGTGTCGTTTGGAACCGAGTAGCCGGTGGCCCAATGAGGAATATTATGAAGGAGGGCAACCCATAATCGTGTGTAAATAGGAGATAATCATTTCTAATGCCTTAATTTATTTATAAACATGTCACGTGTTGTAATGTGGGATATTATCAGTACTCAGGCACAAATGAATTAAAAAAAAACATATTTTCTCATAAAACGAGGTAAAATGTCTAAACTAAATTAGGTTGCATGCAGTACCGTTAACATGGTTTAAATGCTTTTTACTAATTATTTTGTGTAACATGAAAAAACACGCCAGGTTCAAATCTCTTCTTGCACATTTTACCTGCTTTTATGGGAAAGTATGTTGATCTTTTTCACATATTTAAAAACGGTGATGTTTTTTTTCCAAAATTTCTTTTTTTTAGTGTATCTGTACACGCTATATATTAACTTATTACCATAATAAATTGTAGTTCACCTACACTGCCGCTACCCTCATGTGAATAAATGATTTGATGGTTTGACGGTAGCCATTAAAAGACTCCGATTGTACGTTTGTGCGTTTGCATTATAAAAACACATATTTTTTAAAATGTATTATAATGATATGCGTGACAGTTCTTAACAAGCAATCACAATTCAAAAGGAACGCGGTACAAAAAGATATGGACAATGAAGTCATGAAACAGTAACCAGCCGTGCGTAACACCGGTGTAAAACTCTACAGCGCTTACGTCGCCTGCTCACCTTCCCCTTCGGAGTCATGTTCGCACTTAAGGAGCAGAACTCTAGATGCATGCGGTTATATACACACAGCTTTTTTATTCTCATACCTTCTTTATGTTTTACTATATTTTTTGTTCAAACATTATGCGTAAGCCGGCAAAGAAGCAAGTGTCACGCATATCATCTTACAGCGAATATACTTCGTGAATTGTCAAAGATCCAACACTTTTTCAACGCATTAAGGAATCGTCCTATGTAAACAATATAACGAAAATAATGCTCATGTACATAATAAATTTAATCAAATTTCGTGTCATTATTTTTAAGAAATATGGCCACCGCATGATATCGACACGCAACGGACATAGCTAAAGACCACGTGCGCGTCAGATGTACGATCGAGTCGCGGCCGCCCGATCTAAGTGACCATATAGGAAGAATTGCAAAGTCATTTGAAGTGCCTATTCTTTATATATTCGGAATCACAGGACTCCATACCCTGTGTGATTTTGTACAGTGTCTTACGAAGCACCCTCATAGTGCAATTATTTAAACAATATTAATCGTATCTGATGATGGGTAGACATAAACATACCTAGACACCGTAGAGTTCGGTGAGTTTTCAGTTTCAGCGCCATCTGTCGGATTAAAAAAGAACATTTGTTAGGAATATTGCTTTAGTATATTTACGCAAATGTTATCAATTACTATGACACTAACTGTGAATATTATTTCTCATCATTTGTCTGCTACGAGCCACGAGCCACGTGTTGCTGACACATGTTGCTGACACATGTTGCTGACGCGAACGTTTATTTTTTTTTGTAGCAAAGCCGATAATAATGTACTTCATAAAACTATGTATGGGAGAATCTACTCACCCTGCTGATGGAGTAGTGTGGCGTTCTTGTCCCAGTGCGTGGTGGGAGGCGGGTCGCCGGTGGCCACGCAGTTGAGGGACACGCTCTGTCCCGCGGTCACGTGCACTTGCTGTCCCGGGGACGGCTCCACCAGGCGGGGGGCCACTGGTAGGGTAGATATATGTACTGCATTAATTGCACTATAAGTAAGTCCACGGAATCTCAGGTGTAGGGTTATTGCTTCCAACTGAAACACACATGTCCGTGTGATTTTGGTGTAAGCTGCTGAATTCATGACGAGAGCTTTACGAGAAGTGGGATCCAGCGTGTACGGAACAGGGAAACATAAGTTAGTAAAGAGACAATGTGAGAATTACGTTTCGTATAACTGTAGTAGAGATGCGAACATCTTCTTTCTCTTTTACTATTGCCTCGCATTTCGTATGGTTAAGGAAGTTGATGGGTCATGTATGAGGCATCTTCACACAAACCGCCATAAAGTGGCAGTTGGTCGTCGCAAACCACTAGCGTGTTATACTGCAGCAAAACCACTAGCGTCGATGGTATGAACGCTTATGAGCGTCCGTTGTCTAATTCGACCACTCCCCCCCCCCACGTTTTACTGCATGAAAACTAGGGTAGATGGTATAGTTACCGTCAGTTGTGATACTCACTGCCAACGCCCAGCGAGATCCTGGCGGTGATGGAGCGGTCGCCGTCAGCCGCGCGGCACGTGTAGTTGCCCGCGTGGCCCCGCGCCGCCTCCGCCACCGCGAGGGTGCCGTTGGCAGACGACATCCCATCAGGTAACGGGTCCTTGTCGTTCTAGAAATAAGAGGACGAGTTGCAAGAGGTTGTGTGATAGCTGTGCGACCTTTCATAACCACCACACCGCCAGATCTTATTCCTTTGGATTACTTTTACTGAGGCTGTATTGAAGCAAAGGTGTCCCGCCAAACAGTTGTTAAAACGGAAGAATTGCGGGGGTGTATTCAGGAAGCGGCACGAGGAAGCTGGTTACGCACGCCGGAGCAAAGGATCACTTACTAGGTTGCAGCAGGTGGAGGTCATTTTGAGCATTTGGTGTTGATTTTTCGGGATGTTTACATTCTAAATAACGTAGTTTTAAGACCTGATTTGCCTTCACAGAGCTTGTGCATCAGCACACATACTAACAATAACAACCCCCGGCCCTCCACGTGCAGGTACTTAGACCTTTGTTACGCCGTCTTTGTTAATTTTTTACCTGAATTCGGAATGAGCTAAGGGTGTTTTAACTAGTTGCAGATAGTCGCACAGATCACTTTCGAACACAAATAAAACTTTTAAAACTTAAGATTATTATTCAAATTCAATAAAATTTAAAAATGTAAATTTGTTTGAAAAATCGAAATTCTGCTGTTACTTAGTTCCTTTGCTCTTGTTACTACTGTTACTCACTAAAGTATACTTTATTATACCCTTTTAAAATACTCACACATGTTGTTAAGATAATGGGCAGCCATAGATAGCACCATACATTTTTTTTCACGAGCGAGGGTTAAAAACTAGAGAAAAAAATATTACTTTAATGTGAATTTCCAAATGTTTAAGTTAATGAGGCCTAAAAATGTGATTAAATTAAAGAATACGAGTCTTTGGAAGTAAGATACAAAAAAAGAAGTTTTGTTGAAATGGCAGCCAACTGAAGTCGTGAAGGAGTAAAATTTAAATAAAAACACAAAATTGTGTAATATTTTCACAGCGTTGGCAGCCCTAACACAAAAATATTATTCTCTTACAGTCTGATAGCAAGTTAACTTGCAGCTAACGGTTATGTCCCTCCTTTGCACCGAAAACACACTTTGTCAATTGGGGGGACACCGATTCCACGTGTCCCCTATGCTATGTAACGGTACTCACCAGGAACCACTGCACGGAGGGCGCCACGCCACCGGAGACCTTGCAGTGGATCTTCCCAGCGCTGCCCAGCTGCAGCCTCTTGCCGTAGGGCTCCGGGTCGAACTTGAGCCCCGTGTCTGTGGAACAGTACAAAAGCGGCTGCGTTACAATTGGTTCAAAATGAGCCCTTATCGACTTCCTGTCTGTCCATCGAGACCCTTGTGAGGAACGCGTGGTATGACAATAAAAGTAGTTTTATTGTAATATCTAACATTCGCGTGAACTTAAAACATCAAAACGCGTGGTATGGCCCAGTTGAACTAAACGAATAGTGAGTTCTGCAATCTTCAATAAAAAGATACACCAGTTTATGCACATTTTTTTTATATAATATGGACCGGAAGGCTCCGATTGCTGACTTTGGATCGTGAAATTTAGCAAAAGGAAAAAGAAAAACTCCTCAACCTACACTGTCGCGTTTCATGCGGTTTATGAGGAAGTTGCACATCGCAGAGTTGGGGTGATGGATGGCAACGCTAGATGCGTTGCCACATTAACGTGTGGACGTGGGCTTCAGTAGTCACCAAATACTCTCCGATTCATAGTCTGTCCTTCTGTACGATATTTCGGTTGCGTTCAGGCTGTAGATGTTGCTGAAAGCGAGTGGAGTATGGCGTAAAGCGATTGTTACCGTTGGCAGCACGATGACGTCTCTGCTTGTGCCCGTGGCTGTGCCCCAAGCGGTGTGCAGCATCTGAAAACATCGTTTTATATGTAAAACATGTATAAACTTGTTTTTACGCGATAGACGTAGGAGTTAGGACCGCAAACTGACAGTCATGCTGCAGCATTTCGAGCTGTCATTTTTCGGCGGGATCATATCAGTGAGTAGGTAGGTAGGTAGGTAGGTAGGTAGAGTAGGTACCCTTCCGTACCTGCCTTCGGCTGCAATGTAGCACAGTGCTGCTTTTTCCAAGTTTGTACAAAAACAACACAAAAGGTTGGGAACACCTGGTTCGAACCGTCGTAAAAGGTTGTAAACCACTGCACGAGCCGCGTGTAGGCGCAACATAAACAAACAGGCGCGAGACGGCCACATCAAACGTGCGATGTGTAGGATAACCATGTCTCCTTTCTCTTATAAGGGATTTAGTCTTGGGTTAAGATTTCTCTTCTGTATTAAGCTTAGGTATTACCTAGATTTAATAAAATCAAGTTAAAAATAAAATCCCGACAGCTTCATAATCTTCAGTGTATACATACATTTTTCATTCACGTTATCCAGACTAGCTAATGACTCTCAGATATGTTAAATTCAGTCAAACTATTCATGCTATACCAAAGAACATATAATAAGTACTACATTCGTAACACGCACCTTTTGATGCAGCAAATATCTATTCCTACTTTAGTGAAATTTTGTTTCTGTGTTAGACCTCTTGACGATGATGTCTGCATCATTCAGATAAAAGAAAATATTTTTAGCATGAGCAGATCTTTATCCCAGTTCAATGGGACGATAGCTGCAAATACAAAATCGGTTATCTCTCTTTGAAGATCTCCAGCCGTAGGTGTGCAGAAAAATGATCAGAAAAAAATATCCTAAAATAATAAAAGCTCTTTTGAATAAACGCAAAGTTTCGTGGGTAAACAGTACTTTATTAAAATTGGCAAAATACCAAATAAAATAGCAGTTATATATAAGAAGGTGCAAAGGACAAAGTGGGTAGTGACTACCGCCCCCCATAGACATTCGCAAGACTAGGCGTCCTCCAGGCATGTGTCGGCCTTTAATGTATAGATATGCTATTTTCTTTCCCACACACATACACATACATCTAAACAGAATAGTGTCTAGGAAATGATCATAAATATGGGAGAAGGTAACATCGACAAATACTTTTGCCAACCGTATTCCACCATGGCGGCGGTGGGGCTCAGTAGCCCGAGATGTAGCCAGACGCGAAGGCCAATTAAATCGAGTGTAGCTTTCCTTTAAAAGCAGAGGGACTCAAAGAGAAGGAGAAGTCGTGGGACGCAAGGTGTGTTGGGGCGTGACAACCCCTCTGTGGAAGTGGCGCCGGTCTTCTTATCAGATTCTCGTAAATTATAGATTAGGTAGTGCCATGCTGCAGTGCAGCTAACGTTATCACACTAAAACATTTTTTTTATATAGAATAGGGGGAGCAAAAAAAAAATTCGTAGCCTTTTTATGACTACCGACACCCATGAACATCCACATGATTACTATGCCGACGCGTTGCCCTCCTTACCCCCCCTAATGGGCCACCGGCTACTCATAAACCGCAGATTAGATAATTTTAAGCGAGAAAGCTGAGCCTTACAACGACTACTGACGCTCATGAATATCAGCATAATTATGCCGGTGCATTACCCTCCTCACCCCACCAATGGGCCACCGGTGACTCACAAACCGCACGAAACGTGACACTGAAGATCTCACTTCACGGCGGCATTATGAGAGCGAGAGGTATCTCCCCGGTCGTGCCGGCCCAATTCCATCGCATAGGAGGATTTAGTGTAATGCACTATGCATGGCACTACTTCCTCCTATGCAGCATGAACTACCTCTTCATAAATCCGTGAGTTTTCAAAAATATATCATCAGGACTTATCCCGCATTGCACGCACACGATACTCACCCCACATGTAAACATACACAGAGCTGGTGCCCGTCAGTCGACGGCCGGTCCCGCCCGTCACTCCGCGCGAACGCATCAAAATAAGCACAGCATCGTAGTGCGTTCGATTCCTGCCGTCAGTGTTTGTTATACAATTCATTTGAAAGGCACGTCGGAACAAATGCCGCTATGGGCCAATACAGTAGGCAGTTGAATGATTTTTGAAGTAGATGTCACGTAAACCCGACCCCCTGAATTTAGCTTCAATCATCAGTGTCTACAAAAAATTTACTATAATGTATAATAAAACTTTAAGTGTGTTAAAGAGCTTTTCCGTATTGATAGTGACGTTTTTTCTACATGAGTGTATTAACACGCAATCAAAGATGTTAGGGACATTGTAGCGTTGCACCATCTACTGCTGATACAACAATAAAAACGGTAAACCGGTGATGCGGGCTTCCTTGCGGCTTGAGAAATGGTCCACAGAAGGGTGGAACATAGGAGGGCTATGCATCTGACTAACCTCTGTTTGTGCAAATGTTTATGTGTCTCGGTAGACGCTCAAGGCCTCTGTTCTTTCCCGAAACTGAACTCATGTTGTGGCACCGATGGTTTGGGGGCGCATTCCAATATGAGAGTGTTTGTAACAACTACTGTTACTGTTATTATCATGATCAGACTGATTTCTGGGGCGGGTCGCGCGCGGTAGCCACAACGACCTCGACGCTTTACGTGATCAATTGGCTCACGGTGAGAATCGTCACCAGCCACCTGGTGGTTGTTGCAGATCTGTCAAGATGTTAACAGAGTCTGCATTGTGATGACAGCTGACGCCTGCGTCAGACTCATACAGGGTCCAGTGCGGCCCGCAGGCCATGAGATGAGGTCACCTCGTGTGCACCTCGGTGATGTGCTACAGCTCGCCATCGTACACGCAATACTCCTCAGCTGGAGTCCACCTCTTAGGATGTCACACAGCCTCCCATGTGTAACGCATCAACAGATATAAGGTATATAACACGGTGTCTGAGGTAAACTACAAGTAAAAGCGAAGTAAAAAAGTTCAGGAATTATGTCTCCTACCGTCTCAGTCTAAGACTTAATAATCTGTGAACGAATTACTATTTGCTTCTACTATTTGAAGGTTTGTTGAAAACATTTCATGTTAGTTGACATCCGTTGAATACGAAATTGAAGTAAGAAGTTAGTACCTTCAGGCGTATTATTCCCGAAGAGGTAGGCAGAGGTGTGCGAGTACATCCACAACTCGTAAGTCCAGTGGCCATACTAGCACACACACGATTAGCCAAGGTACTGAGGCCCATGGTGTCCTAGGTGGCAAGCCTATGGCCAATTCGGGCACACTACAATTCCGGACAATGTAATGCGTGCCCAGAATAATCTGAGAAACATTTAATAACAGTTGTCCGAGTTGGGGTATGAACCCAGGACCCCACGCGGCTAACGGACTTACCAGGCGGCACCCGCACCGTTACACCACAGAGGCGATTAGAAGAAAAGAAAGAAGAAATTGAAGTAACTAAGGAAAATGTGTTTCAAAACTTTGTCCATTGTACAGTGGAGTCCTATCACAAGAATAGCGCTTCTATCTCCTCCCAACTGCGGTGAAGACATTGTGATCGAAGAATCTCGTGTTACTCAAGGTCATCTCTTTCTCCTCAACATCCTTAACTACATATTATTTCTTATTTCGGGCCATATTTTCGTGTTTCACATCAGTATCGATGCATTAAACCACTGCAGGAGCCATCAAAGTGCGTCCTGGCATCACAGTAAACCCTCTACAACGATAGTAAAGTCCATGCCGAGGTACCTTAGGTACAGCCCAAGGACGTGTACGTAGGTACGGCTCAAGTTGAATGCCTTTTTCATTACAATATATGTAATATTGTACAAACTAAACAGCTACAATTATTATAAAAACATCAGTATCCAATTTAAAATATATGCAAGACTAATGTCAAAAAACTATATATGTAATATCTGAGCAGTAGTTTAAATACGATGGATCTAAATAGATTCAATAAATGTAATATCTGAGCAGTAGTTTAAATACGATGGATCTAAATATATTCAATAAATGTAATATCTGAGCAGTAGTTTAAATACGA
>JAFELO010001204.1:52112-66974 GCA_017140195.1 Eumaeus atala | reverse complement strand
CGAGGAGTTATGTCGTGTGGGAGTGGCTAGTGGGTTGCACGAGGAGTGTATGTCGTGTGGGTGTGGCTAGTGGGTTGCACGAGGAGTGTATGTCATGTGGGTGTGGCATGAGGAATGTATGTAGAGTGCTGATGTTGCTGGTGGTGTGGTATACCGAGGCAGCCGCGGTGCGGCAGGTCACTCGTGCGCGTCTGCGTCTTCTCCTGTATGGCGTCGAGCAGCACGTCCGCTGTCACCAGCCAGAACGGCCGCACCACCGTCAGCAGTTCTTCTAAGCTCATCAGAGTCAGACGCACGCAACGAAGGATCTTCTCCTGTGCGCCAAATTTGCAGTACTAAAGTATCATAGACATCGTGGTATCTCGATATTGCACCAAGTAGGAACTACCTAAGACCTCAACAACTTTTGCAGCTTCTCCAGCCTAGGTTTTGAAGCTCATCAGCGACAGCGTTAAACCGTACACTGCGGGATATAAGCTTATTTCAATGGGCGCTAAAACGGCCGATCTCCTACTCGTATCCGTCCGCTCCGCACGGACCTCATGATCCCATCTGGTTGGCGGTTAATGTCACTGAACAATCAACCCTCATCGGTCCACTGCTGGACATAGGCCCCTCTCAATGAACGCCAAGACGACTGATCTCCTAAAAATCTCACTGAACAATAATAACCTTTATCTCGTATGCATAGCTTAAGCCCGTAAGTTTTTCGTAAGTCGTAAGCTCGTAAGTCAAGAAACAGAAAGACGAATGGAGTTCTACGAGATAAAATGTGTACTTTTGGAGCAGATAAAGGCGCGTTTGGTGGGTGACAACTTACCGCCTGCGCCATGCCGCCCTCGCTCTTCACCCACTGCTGGTTGGCGTTGAACCACTTGCACGCCGCCTTGAATATGTCCACCTCGAGAGCAAAGAATGAGTCCCGCTCCAACAGGCCTTGCAGGGCTTCCTTTAAGTAAAATAATTCAGGAAATTCAAGAAAAGAGCCAACTCCTGTCTCGAAACGCGCAACCCGGCAACGCGCCTGCTGAAGTTCGAGTCCCGCGGGTGTCTATGGGCGGCGGTAGTTACTACCAGCTCGTTTGAGCCTAGTTATATCATCTTCATTATCAGCACCTATTGGTCCACCGATGGACGCAGGCCTCTTGCAATGAAAGCCAAGACGGCCGGTCTCCTGCTACTCCCATCCATCCCGGACCATCCACTGCACGGAGATCGTCTTCCCACCTGGTGAACTGTCGAAATTAAAATCTAAATCTAATTATGTAAAAACATAAAATACTAACAAGTACCTAAATATAGAAATCTATACTAATACCATAAAGCTGAAGAGTTACTTTTTGTGTATACGTTAATCTCTGGGTCTACACATAAGTCAGATTTGTAAAATTATTTTTGTGTACGATAACTACATTCGTGAGGCTGTGCCATGACGGGTAGGGACCCGCAAGGACCCGACTTACGCGGATAAAACTGCGGATCACTACCAGTATGTGAATAAAAGTAGGCCCCTACAGCACGTCGCTAGTGCGTCAAACTGTTGTAACAATAGTAACGCCGTCAGTATCAGGTGCTTCCGAAAAAAATGTGTGTCGTGTCTAGGTAAAGGTGAAAACATAACATACGCATGTGACTGGGCTCCGAGTAGGTAAGACACATATAAAAATATTTAAAGATAATGAACTAACCATAACCTACGGTTTCGCCTGCTTTAAATTCATTCCCTTTGTTCTTTTATGTAATAAAAAATATTTTTTATAACTTTCCATACTTAAATAGGTCAACTATGCCTATCTGAATCAAATTTGATTAATTTGAACACGCGTACAACAATTACAAACATAATATTCACGTTTATGTTAGTAGCTTTTTTCACATAGAAAAAAATATTTGGTACTTTGAATTATTAGTATTAATTTAAGTTCAATTCGAATTGGCTTGTGAAAAGAAGAGAAGTGTTGGTCGACCGTTCACCAGGTGGGACGACGTAGTGTCCCCGTGTATAGTATCCCCGTGCAGTATGGATCCGGTCCGGGATGGATGCGAGTAGCAGGAGACCGGTCGTCTTGGATAAACTTGGCGTTCATTGAAAGAGGCCTGTGTCTAGCAGTGGACCGATAGGGGCTAGCAATGGTGATGATGACGGTATGCTGCATAGAATAGTCGGTTAGTGCAGATAAAACTAAGAAAAGAAATTAGTAAATTACGCTCCTAATATGCGAACCTCCCGGTTTCTACACTACAAACTTGTAAAACCGGGCCATAATCTATTTCTAAGAACCGCGACGGTGTAACTGCCACTTCGCGCCGCTGTCATGTGAGCAAGCGCTACCTCTCCGGTAGTCGCGACTCCTCCGGTTTGAGTTCTCCGGTGGCATGTTGGATGGAAGGCGTTGGTCTGCGTATTAATTATGCTGATGTCAATGGGCGTCGGTAGTCATTGGGGGGTTATCAAATAATAAATGGCTACTTACGACAGACAGCTGTATGAATGTGTCATGCTGCAGTACCTCCTCCGCGTTCCTGTCCAGGAAGTTGTAGCAGTAGTCCATCAGCGCCTGCAGGCCGTACAGCCTGCAACAGAGTTAGTGCTCACACCTACTGAGCCCGCTGCTACAGAGTGAAGCAGAGAGATGCAGAGCCCACACTAGGTTCTGTCTCCCTTCTGATCTCATTCTTTCTATCTTCCAAAGAATATGGTAATACTTAAAATAGGATTCACTTTTTTACCTTAATACTGGTGTGCGTTCTTCAGCTTTAGTGCACTCTAGACTAAATATATTCTACTCACTTAATTATATAATTATTTAGTCTACTTATTAGTGTCAAAAACTTTAACCTATGAGGTTACGATACCTGAATACCTCTCCGCCTTTCGTTTCCCCTTTCACCCCTCGACGATCGCCTAGACCATTTATTAGCAAAGCTCAGCGATGTGACGTCATCGACGCCAGCAGGACAAGTACCTGGCAGCGTCGAGCACGGCGCACACGTTCCTCAGCGCCAGCACCTGGCGCAGGTAGTCGGAGATGGCGGCCTCCAGCTCGGGGAAGTTGAACTGGTGCGCCAGCCCTAGCATATCCAGCACCGTGTCTTCGCGCAGCAGCGACAGACCCATGTGACCTGCAACACATCAGACAAGGTGTACCGGGAGTTCTTAACATTTTAGGACGACTGCAAAATGTAGATTATGTGCTTCACGCGTTTTTACGTGTACGCAGGATCGGTATGTGTAGGGTAATAATTGTTCAAGTGAAGTCATATTCTATGCAATTCTATTTACTTACCTGAGTATACATAGCGTAGTAGGGCTTTAAATGCTAGAAGTGGTGCCTGTAACTCCACTTCTGCCTAAAATAATTAAAAAAAAAACAATTTATAATGTATGTGATTAATAAATTATGTTTCCATTCAGAACATATCATTTTTTATTTTATATGGTTATAATTGACAAATTGTACATTCACCGACAAGACAAAAAATATATAATTTATATCAGTGAAGTTATTTTCTCACAACAGTATCATAGAAGGTCTGCTAGCATGATTCAAAATATGATTTTACAAAATTTTTCACACCAATTTCATGCTCTCACTGCATATGTTTGATATAAATATTTTATACCTGATTAGCTTCTTTCATTCCACCATATAGTAATGCCCTGAAGTAATCACTACTTGCTGCGAGTATCACCTTGTGTGCAGGGATGCGTTGGCCCTCCACTATCAATGTCACATCGGAGTACTCTGATGATAAACACAAAGATCCTATGTGCTCTGATAAATGACCTGTAATGCCAAAAACATTGTAAAAGTTTATACAATTGATATTTTTAGCTCAAGAGATTAAACACATAGTTGACGGCTTCTGCATAGCATTGTGCCGTGGCTGGTGACATCCTGACAAAATACCTTATACAAAAGGATGATAAAAGAGTAAGATGATAATTGTCGTACTATTGTACAAAACGTATAAAGACATAATTTTCATATTTTTTTTGTGCAAAAAGTGCAATAATCTGGCAAAATATAAAATTAACCTTCTACTCAGAATAGTGTCTGTCCGCCATCAACACCAAAACTATTGAATTCATATTGGTGAAATTTGGCGTATATATGCAAGATTGGTCCAACTTAAAATATACACCATAGTATATTATTTTTTTTACACAGCAAAGTATGGCCGAGTCAGCTAGCATTGTATAATTTTTTATATTTTTCAAATATTTTCGCTCTGGACTATGGTAGCTTCATCTATGGCAGTTATGCCACATCTCGGTTAAAAAAAATGGATATTCTACAAAACATGGCCATGCGGATTTGTGGAGGCTTCATACGCAGTACTCCGGTTATTGTATTACAGAGTGAGCTCTCCGTTCCTCCTTTATCAATACTGCGCCATTGGCTTGCTAGCCGGTATTTAATAAAAATTTGCTCTAAGACCGATAGTCGTAATCTTGTAAATAAATTAAAAAGTGTTCTTGTTCATCGCCGCCACTTCAGTAATATTAACTTTCCTTTGTTGGTGAAAATTTATGCCGAGAGTACGGACCTCTATGTTTATGAGAGCCCTAAATTAGAAACGTTCTCGCCGAATACTGGGGTGTCTTACGTAGATGTTAAAGAATGTATTTCGCTTACAGTCGAAGACTTATATGCACCCAAGCGTAATTTGCTAGATCGTGAAATGAAGATATATACTTTGAAAATGTTATAAATGTATTAATAATTATTCTCGATTTTATAACATAAATACCGATGGGTCTAAATCTGTACAAGGTGCTGGAGCCGCTCTCGTCGATCGTCAGTACAACGTGTCCTTCAAGTGGAAGCTTTTTTTTTTTTTCGGAGCGACCTAATACTGGTTGGCGGCGCTAGTCCAGCCTCAACAGTTCGACTGACTACGAAGACTTTTTTGTCTTCAGGTTTAGGGAGACGATAGGGGGACAGACCCTTCCCCCCTCTTTTCCCGCAGATGGGAAGAGATGAACCGGGTTGATTGTGGGCGTCAAGTGGAAGCTGCACAGTGCGGCGTATGTATGCGAGCCGAGCTGGTCGCGACTAGAGTTATAATGTCGCACTCGAGGAGTGCCCTCCAGCACCTTACTAGTTGCGTGTCGGCTCAGAGAGGCATACCCATTGCATTTGAAGCTATTAAGTTAATACAGGAATTTATCCAAAAAAATAAGCTTATAAAAATCCAATGAATCCCCTCTCATAGTGGCCTTTATGGAAACGAGATGGTAGATAATTATGCAAAAGGCGCTGTAATGGATAGTGTTGTACCAGGTTCCAAACCCTTTGCTAGTGGACTACTTTCTTTTATAAATATAAAATGTCTAGAAAAGTGGGAGTATCACTTAGGTGAATTCAAAATGTTGGGGCCTGGTACAGAACCATCCAAGGAAAGCCTCTATGGACTCCATGGTTTGACCGCGCCATCGCGGGGACTACTGGTTTGGGCATTTAGACTGCATTCCGGACATGTTCCAAAAAATAAGTATGTAAAGTGTAAGCATCAAGTGAGCGACAGGTACCTGCCCGATCGTGCCGGCCAAATTTCGCCGAAAAAGGAGCATGGCACTACCTCTTACTAAGTGGTGTCACATTTCGTGTGGTTTGTGAGTAGCCGGTGGCCGAATGGAGACAAGGAGGAAAAAAGAGGGCAATGCATCTAGCAAGATAATAATGCAAATGTCTATGGGCATTGATAGTCATCAAAGGGCACCAATTGCTCATTTGCTCCCATATACTGTATAAGACTTACTTATATGTTCAATGTCCCCCACTCTGGAGACTGTAGGTTTGCTCACAGGCATATATTGATGTTGGCTGCTCATTCTTCACTACCATTTGTTATCCCTGTTTCAAAAATATCAGTAATTATAAACACTTGTCTACAAGTAATAAGTTTATAGTAACTTTATAGTTGGGAATCTTTGGATGTAACTATTGGTGCCTATAATTACGTATGAAATTATCCCACAGCCAACCAGAGATCACAAAAGGTAAGAAATGGGTGAGTGAGGACCTCTCTGGTTAAGTAGCCACATTTCTGCAGAAATATAGTAAAATGTTGTTATCTCTTACTACACCAGAATAGTCATTAAACATTTTTAAAATATTTTTCTTGTACCACAATAATTTGAGGACTGTTACAAATGTTAAAAAGTTCTAAAATCACAACCCTCAAACTTGAGGATACAACAAAGAAAAATAATAAATAAATAAATTAAAATATTCATAAATGAGCAAATAATCATTTACATGATAAGCATTCTCCGATGTTTAATAAAATTATAATAAATATTTTGTACACCTGTAAGTTCATAGTTTTCATAAGGAAGTCACTATTTCCCTTTCAATGTTCAACTACTTGGATGCCACAGAATATTGGTATTCAGAATATTTACATGATATTCCCAACTTTTGTGCTGAGTGGTACTCTTTTCAGTGGGAAGTTGAATTACTGTGTATAATGTATATACTATCTGTTTAAATTTGTGTATATTGTTCCATATTTATAATCATGTAAGCTAGTTTTTTTCTAATCTGTTACAGATTTCATTTTCTTATTGTCTGGTTTGATATAATTTGTAAAATCTAAGTTGCAGTCATTTTTATTTGTTATTATTGTTGTTTTTAACATTTCTGTTATCTGCTTATCAGTTAGTAGTGTTATATACACTATATCAATATAGTGTAATGCAGTGTATATATTGTGTCATATATATTTGTGTCATCCTCTGCACCAAAATTGTTTTTTTTTTTCTTTTGATAAACTCATCAATTTACTAAATTCAAGTACAAGATATACAATTTCATATTCAACTGTCTTTCTAAAGCATCCGTGATTGTATATAAACACTTTCTTGAGTGTCTTCCCTATACGTATGTGTTGAAGTTCTGTATATCTTGATATTTTTCTAAATCTATGTATAAACTGTACTTTATTATATGGGAATAAATAAATGTTTTAAATTATATAACATGTAGTGTGTACTACATCTAATGTGTAACTAAGCACTGAGTAAAAATGTTCTATTTTATTTTTCAATTCAATGTGATTAAAAAGGATTAGAAGGCATCACAAATATATTTGAAGTGGACAGTTCTGCACATAGAAAATACGGCTTTAAATATTACTGTTAAAGACAATAACATCTTTGATAATTGATTGCACTAATGGGTGGTATATAAATATGACAAAATGAGGCATTTTTTGTTATATTATTTTTAATCATATTTATTACAACCGTACAATAAGAGGTAAAATGAATCATGAATATATCCAAATACTCTACCATGTTATAAATGCAACATAATAATGAAAAAATACTAACATTACAAAAAATATTTCATGCAAACCTACCGTACGAAACTTTGTTGATGCTTTCCTAATATTGTATATGTCAAAAGACTATGCGTTTATATGCCATAAAGGTTTTGAAATGCTACAATGATGCAAAACATTTATAATATTTTTCAAAATATTCAAATATTTGGTTTATTTTCAATCAGATATTCTGACAATAACCCAGTATATAAGTAATATTTATGCAATAGCAATACGCAATCAGTTTTTTAGCCATCTGACAACTGACTCATGACAATTAACATTTGACAATGACAATTAATATTTGCTGGTTGGTTGTAAGATTCGTCCTTACGGACAGGGCAACATCAAATGCCCGTACCACCTCGTCTTTAGTAGTTTATTTTTAAAAAGTAGACGTCTTTCGTTCGCCATCTTTTTTTCTCCTCTTTCAGGACTTTGAACAGGAAGCCAATTGAAACGAGGGGGATCTTTGCACTCCACTTATAAGAAAAGGGGGCTGAAGATCAGGAGGAGAAATCGCTCTCGGTACCCCACGTGTAAGAAGAGGGGACCAAAGAGCTATAGGAAGAGGCGCCTTTATGCACGGGGCAAGGATGGGAACCCCCATTACACCGTCCCAAAGTCGGTGGGGTTGTCCTGTAGTGCGGGGCAACCTCGTCTGTGTAGGTGGAGTTGGTTCTTAGAGGGCTGACTTCTTGACTTTAGCCGTCGAGGTCCCCTGATGATTTGTTGTTCCGGGGAACATCACCAAGGGTGGCACTGATGGTACACGCGGTGGTTGTTGTGGATATTCGGCACTATCATGTGCCACAAGACTCACACACCATTGGATCCTACCCAGGGCCGGGGAAGGCGTCCCCCCGCGTCAACAAAAAAAAAAGGCAGTGCAGAGCGGACAAGAGTTAAATAAGACCAGGTTTTGAGTTATATAATAAACATCTATTGTAAATTTTGCTGTGCTGATAACTACGGTATAATCCTATTGACACTGTTATTAATTATAATGATGATTTTTATAATTTTGTAAGACTGATCTTTTAATGATGTAAGTTAGGAGACTGATTTTTAAAATAATGTAAAAGCTTGATTTTTTAAATTATGTAAGTACCAGATACAAAAATGCCAAACTGACTATATTTCAACATTTGTGAAAGTCTTTGAAACTATTAAGGCATAGTCATGTGTATCCGGGGCAATCGGGACAGCGAGTTATAACCGATACCCGCTTGTTATTTTTTGCGTAGCAAACTTTACATGTTTTTCTTAGGGTATTATTTCTCTTTGGCAAGTTGGCGGGGAAATGTATTTCTTCCCCTGATGGAGAATGTGATGGTTCTGTAATATTGGGCATTGGTAACAATTTCTTTGTTACATTCAGTCTGAATTTCTATAATGTGATTATATTTGTAGCACTTTTTGCGTTAACAAGAAAATATTTGGCTTATATGTATTATTACAAAATACGGCACTTTGTTTTCAAAAAAAAAAAAGAATCCGTAAAAGTAGTTTTATTGTAATGAGTAACATTCGCGTAAGCTCAAGGCATCAATAAGTTAATAGCTTTCTTTGTGTAAAGCATAATAATGTATGATGCGCGTGCACCAAGCGATGGGCTAGTTAACAATATTTAAGGATCACAGGTAATTTTCATTATAATATATATTATTTGCCTACCAAAAAATAAATTTAGTTTTACTTCTACTACGCTCAAGATTGTCAATTAAATTAAATAATCATTCGACATGTAAATAATATGTTCTCTTGTACAATGACTATAATTTAAATACTATTGTTTTCAAATTTTATTTTTATTAAAATTACCAAAGGTTTGTAATTACTGATTACGAATCTTGCCCGCCCATAAGCGGTCTCGGCATGCATCGTTGATTTGTTTTTTTTTTTCAAATCCTTAGATTTCGATGGGCCGCTTTGTTGTTGAACAAAAAGTTGAAACCATACCGCCGATAACCGCGTGTGGAATAAAATATGTCATGTGGAATAGAATATGTCATTCATCCCATCGGCGGGCCCGGCATTGAATGAGTTAAGGCTTGTTATCATATTATAGTGGTATAATGAGAAATAACGCAACTTTCAAAAAGGTTAGATATCACTATTTGTAAAAAAATCTTACAATATCCAGAGACGAAGAGAATGAAGATACTTTGGTCCTGGGTAAGAATTTTCTTAAAGCTAATTGAAGGAGTTATTATCGCTTTTAAAGTGACACGCATCCGCGTCTAACAATACACGTAAAAAAAGTAATGTCGCTAATACGAGCCATCCGCAACAAATCGGTTCATTTAGGGTGGCCCCGAGTTTGCGGTAGCTCAGCGGGCTATTGAGGATCCTATGTTGGGTGTTTCTATGTCCGATAGAATTCGTAACGAAGTCATAAGGCAGAGAAATAAGGTTTCCGATATCACGCGAATAATAAACTCGCTGAAGTGGCAATGGGATGGTCACACACTCAGAAGATCACATGGCAGACGGGCCACTAAGGTTCTGGAGTGGAGGTCGCTTTAGGAAAACCAAGTGTTGTTCGACCGTTTACCAGGTGGGAAGACGATCTCCGTGCTGTAGCTGGTCCGGGATGGATGCGAGTACCAGGAGATCGGCCGTCTTGGCGGTCATTGAAAGGTGATAATAATATGAGTAAAGACATTGATTACTTCCTACACAGGCCGTGTAGGAAGCAATCCTACACGGCCTGTGTAGGAAGAACGGATGAGGCACTCGGACACGGCAATCGGCGTATGATGCCGAAATGAGTGGCACTATTGGCCCCACCTTCCTCGTGTGTCATGACGTCTCGCGTATGATCGTAACGATCATTTTTAGCTATTTTCTACGTATTCGCGTCCACGCTCTCAATTATTGTCGTAAGGTATTACACGTTGCAATATTTTTTTACGGATTTTGTCGCGGCTTATTTAATCATTTAGCTAACCTGACCACCCGTGACCCTGGTTGCTGTAAGTAAGAAACGTAGTTTTGTTATGCTGAGCAACATTCGCGTAAACACTTAAGACATCAATATTATTAACAACGATAAAATGCTTATTGTTAATAACGAATTGTGACGATACTGAATTATATACTTTTAATAACTTTAACGCACTCATGATTCATGCAAGTAGAGATTATTTTTTTGTTTTATTATCATAATATGTCGTAGGGTAAACAAAATAATTACATATATTACGGAGTGCTAGTTTAGCCTCCGGTGCCGTAGGCATTTACCAAATAATTCCCGGCGGCCGTGCAAGCCAGCACGACTGTGGTCACATGTATGTTGCCCACGCTCATTCTAGTTTCACATTCTTCTATTCCTTGTGAAGTCCCGCGTGTATCGCCATGGAAGGCGCACGTAACCAGTTCCGGAGAAGCCGAAAGGCTCTAAGGCCTCAAGGAGGACGGTCCAGAACAATGCCGACTTCTAGTTCCGCAAGGCAGGGTCGAGCATGGTGCTGCAGAGTTAATCCTATCATCTGGAAGCAGTTCGCCCACCAGGGACGCTGGAGCAGCACCGTCTAGCGTGAGACCATCATCATCGCCATGGCATGGGACCATATTCTTTACCATCCGCAGAATACGCCAGGTGTACGACAACCAAAATAAACAACAGTAATAAAGAAGATTGTGCCCCGTGAGAGTTACAGGTATCGATTTGATTCAACACAAGGACAAATCACTGTTCTATCTGTCGCTGGTATGCTCAACTGAGCACATTCCAAACTTCTCTGAATTCCACAAGAGTTTCGACAATGTGCGGAGCGAGCACCTTGTAGAGGATATCATTCGCTTCACATCGTGTGATGGTGACTAGTACCGCATTATACAGCAATACTTGTATGAATTTGAGCTCAGCCAAGTGGTGAAAACAACAACAAAGACTTAAAAAATTAAGAGTAAACACTAATCAAGTTTTATTCACGCACTTATACATTCCGCATCACCCGGACTCGGACATTATGAGAATCGACGCAACGCGTAAACGCTGCAACTTTGAAAATACTGGCTCGATTTCGATGGAATAAAAGCTATTTCATGGCTATACGAGTATGCGCATCAAATAACGTATAAAATTTTGATTTGTTTATGTCATTTGTTTTAATAAAGATAACATATATGGAGAAGGGAAGTCATAGGAAGGTCTACGACGGCCAGAGTCCGTCTCCCTTAGTAATCTCGCATGGACAGTGCGCAAGGGAAATGAATGAAAAAAACAGCCAGATAGTAAACCACATTTACTTCCTCTTTCGACTTGGACACATCTTAGGCTGGCTTAACGTCACGACACGACCACCGTACGCTTTACGTTGAAACAAATACATCTTTAGGTTTGGGCTTTAAGGTAATATACAACATAACATTTCAATATATTTATAGATTAAAAGTCTATATTATAGATGACATATCTTAAAATTGTCACGAGCTCTTAAGTAACGAGTCAATGTTGATCACACGAATTTAAAATTATACTCAATTGCTGGTACATGTATCCGATCTATAAAAGGCAGATAAACGGAAATTCAAAGCGGGAACGTGATAACATGAAAACTTCTTTGTGCAAAATTGGATCTTTACTCCCGCAGTCCCTGCCTGACATGAAAAAATATTTAACTTGTATCAATCTATACGAAGAATAAGTCAATTGTATAAATATGGCCCCTCAATCGAATGCAACCTAAATCAAACCCTTTTTAAATTACGTAATCTGAGCATTCAAAAATACTTTGAATCGACAATCTTAGAACCTAATAGAAATTATTAGCTATGAAGTATGAAAATGCACTTGGTTCAAGAAGTCCACTGTCTCAGCCTCGAGGCTAAAACCCCAAAACAGAAAATGTTCAAATAACTTAATATATATTTTATTTGACTACGTTTACAAAGTATTTATTCATCGTACCTAATATGTTCATTGTTTTATCCGAGAAGTCAATTTTTTCTGAACAATTTGTTACAAAATATTCATTTGTACGGTTCTCCATTTTTAGCTGAATAATCGGGCGCGAAAGCTTCGTCACGGAAACGATATCATGCTATTGGCCAGTTAATTTGAAAGTACCAACCTTAAAGATATCTTTATCAATTTGGCTATGTTGTCAGAATTATACCAGTTGTGTAGGCAGGTAAAAATCGTCGCTATACTGAATAAAAATTATTTTTCTTTAGTGGTTCTAACAACGAACTTTATATTATTTTATGTAGAATATTATCTATAAAAATATTATGTATAAAAGTGTGGTCAAAGGTGAGCATTTTAACACTGTATAAGTCTTTAAAGAACTTTTCTTTTTAAAAGGTTGTGGATCTGTAAAAGTAGCTACACAATTGATAGAGTGCGATACTTGCAAAAAATGGTAAATTCTATTAAACGTTATTTAATAACTAATTAAGAAATAAACAAGTATATTAAAATTAATCTAATCACTTAAAAATACTTTTCGCGATGAGATAAACATGT
Organism: Eumaeus atala; assembly: GCA_017140195.1. Taxonomy (NCBI): domain Eukaryota; kingdom Metazoa; phylum Arthropoda; class Insecta; order Lepidoptera; family Lycaenidae; genus Eumaeus; species Eumaeus atala. The sequence goes on along the minus strand of JAFELO010001204.1, from coordinate 54,163 downwards.
AGAATACATTACGCCTTGATAAATTTAACTTAACATTTTTATTTTTATATGCGTTGCAGGTCCTCTATAATGAATTGTATATGATAATAAAATATTTGTAATGGTTTCGCCAACATTTCCTAATGCGAGAAATGGAAAGGCAGCAGTATAATTCACTTCAAAACTTTGATGATCCGAAAACAGAAATCTTAAAGAAAAGATTACTGAAGGCGACGAGCGCTTCCGCTACAGCAAATTTTACTCAGAATAGCTCTCAGAATAATGTGCTATTGAATACGTTGCGCGTGAGTTATAAATCACGATAGAGTTAGAATAGAGTTAGTAAAAAAATCATTTGCCCTCAATGACATTGTTTACCATGTTTCAGGCGCCCATATCGAGCAGCATGATCGTATCCTCGGTGCAAGCGCCGCAGAGCTCGATGCCTATAACTCACAATCTTGTTACTCATTCTATTGCTCCTGTCAAAATTCATGCTAACAACTCTCCATATCCACTTCAACTGTCTACAGTCCATGTGCCAGTACAAATTCCTGGATCCACATCCAATATCAATGTGCCAGTGCAACTTTCGGCTGCTACAAGTATGCCCTTACAGATAACCCCAGTAAGTCTTCCCATTCAAGTATCTGCCACAACTAATGTCCCTGTTCAGTTACCAGCTGGAGAAACTATAAATGTCCCTCTCCAGATTCCTGCAAGTCAAAGTATCCAACTCACAGGTCCAACATTACCATCAATGCCCCTGTTACAAAACACAAATCAACCACTGCATAGTTCCATAATTCATGTGCACATGGGTTCTAATCAACGGACCACCAATATGGATGGAACTGAATTGAATAATTCCACACAACTGCAGATGGCAGACCAAGGTGTTCAATTGAAGATGAATAGCCAAGCACCAGTTTCACAAGTTCAAGTTGGAACTAATTCTACTGTAGTACAAATACCAAACTCCTCAAGTAATTCAATTCAGTTGACTTTGCCAAATTCTGGTGGTGGTGCAGTTCATCTGAGAGGTGCACCAAGAACGGTTCCTCATGTAGTTTACTTACAAACTCCAACAGGACTAAAATCTTTTACAAGTACAGATGTCATAAGCCAAGCCAGCACTAGCGGGAATCCTCCGCAGATTGTTTTGCGCAGACCAGTAAGTATTACTACTGCATTCATATTTTTGTTATTAATCAATACTCATTTCCATTTCGTATCTTTCAACTTGAGGTTTCACAATCGCATGATTAAGCTTCTTTCAATGTTATTTATTTATAAACAGTAACAAGTAGTTTCAGTTTTAAAGTAAATTGAAAATTGAATCAAATGGCAGATATTTATCTAGTTTTACTAAGTTATCAGTTTTGAGTGTCAAAATTAAAAGTAGTGTTCACTTGTTGAACTGAATGTACATTTAAATAGTTAAATCTTTTACCACTTTCATTCCATAGTAGAGTAAACCACATGGCAAGTTAACTGAAAGTTTTTCTCGTGTTGTTATACAAAGTTAGCCAAAACTCTAAATGTATTTGTCCCTGATGAGTATTATATAGAGACTATTTGCTTCAGAAAATAATTGAGTTGATACTTTCAACCAATGCATACTAAAATAAAGATTTTTCATATAGAGTACTATCACTTGTAAGTACCTAGTAAATGTGTTTTCTTTGGGTTTGTAGGTGTGATCAATTTCTCTTATGGACTTTAGATTAAATAGATATAAACAATTCAGCAAAATATGTAAGAAACTGAGCAAGCAGTAGTTTTGAAGTTCTTTGGCCTTATAAAGTCAATAAAATTAATTTTACAAAAAAAAAAAACATGTATTTTGTACAAAAATTTTGCTACAATTAATTGATGCTTAACATGATTCCAATCAACATTAATTTAATGTTTTGTTGTCCTAAAGTATATTCTGAAATAGTGAGATGTTTTTTTATAAAATTACCAGTTGTTATATCATTTAGATATAATTATATATTGTTAGTATTAATTACATATTTTAAGTATATCCTGGTACTGGTACATCCAGCCTATGCATGTTCAGAGTTATA